>PVIA01007736.1:0-28173 GCA_004024845.1 Tonatia bakeri
TGCACTGTGGGCACTCTAAAGAAGACAACAATTCATAGCAGGTGTGCCCAAGGGCATGTAGTTTCTTCTCAAGAAAGGGAGGTCTAGAGTGAGGCACTCTAGCAGTCAGTGCATGGAGTAAGAAATATCAGTTTAAGCCTCTTATGTGTCAGGGTTTTTCTGATCACCGTTAGGAATGCCACCATGACTAAAATATAGTCACTATTCCCACACAACTTACTGTCTAGAAGGGAAGAGAGACACAGTACCTGAAATTTTAGTTGAAACATGGGTAGGAAGAAGAGAAATGTAGGCATGGGGTGTGTGAGATCAGTGGGGATGAGCCTTAGGTTAGGGTAGGGGGTGAGGGAGGTCGAGACAGGAAGGGCTTCCTGGAGGTAGGGACGTCTGAGTTGAGTTGTGAGGAGTGAGTAGGATTTGGTCACTGAGAGCGGGAGGGCCCCTGGAGGAGAAGGCGGAGTTCCGGGTGGGGGAGCAGCGGAAGCGGAAGCGAAGCGGAGGCACAGAGCTGCGGCGCAGCAGGCAGATGTGGGGGGGCAGGGGGGGTGGGGAGAAGGGGAAGAATGCGCTAGATGTGCACACCAGCAAATAAGCGTAATGCCCCCGGTGACATTCAGGTGTTTCAAAACTAAGAAATAACAGCTCTGATAACATCAAATTATCTCCATTTTTAGAAGGCTGGTTCTTAATTTAGGTATACTGATACAAAGAACCTGTTTGGGAAACAAAAATAAGACTTTGCTCGCTCCTCCTGATACAACGTGAAATGCTGCAGCCACTCCTCCCCGTGGAGCCCCTCTCTGTCTTACCCTGCCTCTGTCACTGGCTCACAAGGGCCTCCCAGTGTTCAACTGGGTCAACAGATTCTGCTGGGAAAGGATGGGAAAAGCCCAAACCTTCATGGTTCATTAGCAGGAACATGCCCCCTGACCAAGGATTTCACTGGACATTTTCCAGGAAGGACTTACATGGTTAGTTCATGCAAAGACATGTGAAGTTTTTTTTCTCTTCCAAAGGAGTGGTCAAGGTGGTTGAATGTTTATTTCAGAAGCAGTATATCAACCCCACTCTGAAAAAAGGGGTCAGGAGTGGGGCCTGCTAGTTATGTAAGAGAGGGGAGGGAAGAGAAAAGGAATGTTTCCTACCAGTAATCGCTGCCCGACTATTCTCCTCACAGCCATCATCAAAGGTTGAATTGGCCCAAAAGACACCCTGGCATTTGCCCAGGGTGCCAGGGGAGAGCCTGCCCTTTCCAACAGAAGCCTGTTTGACTTTGCTGGTACTTTGCTTCCAAGAGAAGACAGATTGACCCTTCTGGCATTAAAGAGGGCTAGCGAGGGCCCCAGCCTTGGGCCTTGGCTCCCAGAACCCCCTCAGAGGTCCTGTGCAAACTGGTGTCAGGGTGGCCCGTGGAGGTCAAACCAGGGTGGCCATTTTCCCAGCAGGTGGGCAATGTTTTCCCAAGCAGTGCAGCCAGAGTGAACTGGTGCATGGTGGTCAGGACAGGGAGCTAGACAATGAGGGCAGGGCTGGCTCGGTTTGGTTAGCTGAGGGTGGAGGTGATTCTATAACCAGGAGAAGGGGCAGGAAGCCCAGAGGCAGGTTGAGGTTAGAGTCTCTGGACAAACTGGGGTGAACTGCAAAGGACCTGCGGATACTGGCAGTGGGCAAATGAGCAGGTCAGTCCTTCACAGCTATGTGACTCAGGAGCAGGCAACCCAACAAAAAGGATCTCACCCTCAGACACCCTGGCTTACACCTCTCTTGCCAGGTGGAGAGTCACTCCCAGGCATTATGAATGTCTGCAGGCCAAGGCCCACAAGGTCAGTGGATCTGTATGAACCAGAGGGCTGGGGCCTTCCCTCCCTCCCGGGCCAAGGTGCAGGCCTGGAGTGAAGGCTTATCAGTGGAGTCTCTAAATCCCTGTAGGATCACATGGTAACCCCAGGATGACTCAGAGGTGGCTCTCCTAAGTGGAGTGACAGGCCTCAGGCCCAACCCCAGTGAAACCACGTTAGTGTTACCCCACCTTTGTAAACCAGTGGGTTCCTGCTTCACTGACAGGCATGCAGCTTCCACACTTCCTAGAGGGCATGCATGTGTATTGGGGACATCACTAAAGGGAGGTACTGGGCTGGAGAGAATTTCATTTAGAGAAGATGCCAACGTAGATGTCTGGCCAGAACAAACAACAGTGTGCACCAGCTGCTACATCCACCTTTCCTTCTCTGTGCCTATTAAACCCATCACGCAAGCACACTGAACCAATCAGCATTGCCCTGATTGCCCTCGAGTAACCCTGACAAGTGTTTCTACGTACAAGCTATCAGAATTCAGTAGCTGGAACACTGTAGCTTCAATAATGAAAACAATTATTATGAAAACAGTAGTCAACAATGCCAGGCACTATTCTAAGCACTTCACAAATACTAACTCCTTTAACTGGCAGGAGTTGATAGGATACTTAATTTAGAACTTAAATCAAAAAAAGTGAATTTAGGAAGTTGGGAGGGAGGGGTGGGTGGGCTGGGTTGGGAGTAAAGGGGAGAAAACTGTACTTGAACAACGATTAAAATAAAATAAAAAAGAAGTGAATTTAATGATAAAAAAAAGTTACAGCATCTACTCAGTACTGCTCCCTACTCTGAGCAGGCCCCACCCTGACACTGCAGGAGGCTGCCTCCACTGTCCCACACAGGACCCCTTCCCATGGCACCAGGAGGGTGAGCATTTTCCTCTTTCAGTGCATGTTTTGTTTCCACAGCGATGACAGAGAGATAATAGGAGACAATGTGCCTGTAGCTCTGGATTTATCATTTACACCCCTGATCTGATTAATAGCAGGAGTGGGAGGTCTGCTAACCTGCAGGCATTGTCCACCTCCAATACCATGTAACCCTCTTATGCTGCACTCAAAACTCCCCCTCACAACAATCCTTCATTTCTATGCTACGCAGGCCTTCTTGCAGCATCTCTGACCCCCAAAAGGAATGGAGTTGGTGGGGCACCACAGGAGGCCATGCTATGAGGACCCTGTGCTTCATTCACCTATGTGTTTTTCCTTCCAGAACCACAGCTTGCATCTGGGTCCATTGTGGGGCCACCAGGTGGGGGCATGTGCCGGCAGCTGCAGCCTACCTTTGGCCCGCCACATCAGTCCACTTTGCTCTTACCATTGGAAGAAGGTGAACCCACCACTGACCTGCCCAGCTTTTCTCTTTGTTTTGTTCTCTTGTCCCATGAGTTCTAGGCAGCCTCTGTTTCTCTTAAATGCACCAGCCTCGCTTCTTTAGTGGAAATTGTGCTAATGGCATAACCTTGATGCCTTTCCTTCACTCTCACATAGATTTGACCTGTAAATTCCCCACTAAGACTTTCAGTCAACGTTACTGATCACACACACACACACACACACACACACACACACACACACACACAAATGTCAAGAGAGAAATAAGAACATGACCAGAAAATCGGGTTTTGCAAGGATAACTAAAAGTGGGTGACTTTTGGAAGAAAGCTGCTTGCCTCCCTAGGATTGCGCCCTAGTAAGGGGAGCTCCAGGGTTTTCAGAGACCCAAGATGGTTATCTGGACCAGGTATCCTCCCCCTCATCCTGCATTCCCTCAGAGGTCCAGAGGCCAAAAAAATGCAAAAAACAAGATGACAGAGCCAGAATGGAAAAAATACCTGGGAGGACGATCACCGGATTTAGAGGCATGAGGTCCAGGAAGGCAATGCATGCAGGATAGCAGTGTGTACCAGCATCTAGTACTTTGCTTGATCCTGAATGGCTGCAAATAGGCTCCATAACACATCTGGTAGTGAATTTTTAAAAATCTGTGGTAATTTACACAAAGGAATACTACTACGCAGCTATAAAAAAGAAGGAAATCTTACCTTTTGCAACAGTTGGATGGGCCTGGAGAACATTATGCTGAGTGAAATAAGCCAGTCAGAGAAAGGCAAATGCCATATGATCTCACTTATATGTAGAATCTAATGAACAAAATAAACCGATGAACAAAAATAGATACAGAGGCAAAGATACATGGAACAGACTCACAGCTGTCAGAGGGCAGTGGGGAGGAAGACTAGATGAAAGAAGGTGAAGGGATTAGCCAGGGAACACATATGTATAGTCCGTGGACACAGACAACAGTGAGATGATGTCCAGAGGGAAGGGGGAGCGAAGGCTGGGAGGAGGAGGGCAAAGGGTTGGGGAAATGCGGACATCTGCATTAGTGTCGAGAATAAAAGGAAAAAAAAAATGTGATGTAACTTTCAATGCAGCTTTAACAACTGGGTGCATGGATTGTAAAGAGCTGAAATTTCAGCAATAATAGATTCGACAGCAATCCATTAATAACAAAGTGCTAACTGATTTCATGAAAGTGTAAAAAGAGGACAAAAAAAAAGAAAGAAAGGAAACTAACTAAAATCCTTGTCTGGGTTCTAGGTTGAGAAGGAATAGGACCAATGAACTTCTAGTACTGGTCACTTCCATGTATGGAAATGCATGAAGACTTTTAGACCACTCTGTAAATAATATATTGAAAATACAACAGGCAGATGTGCTAAAGTGAATGGGGTTGAACTGGGTTCAAAGACATGATGTTTAAACTGAAATCTGACAAAACAGATTCAGTCATAAGATTTGGGCATGCATAATGTGGGAAAAGGAGCAGATGCAAGTCTCTCTGGAAGGAACAAACCTGGGGAGCGGAGAAAAGGGCTGCTGTGACTGGACCTACCCCGTGATGAGGGAGGTGTCAGGGGCTCAGTTACAGGCCAGGGAAAGGGGTCTGGATTTCATTACAAATATGAAGGGCAGCCCTTGGAAAGCTTACCAGGAGTGTGATGTAGTCAGTTTACATTTAGAAAGATAACTGCAGATGGTCCAGGGGCAAAGACTAGAGCTTCAGGCAGGAAATGGTGGTGGCTTTGACCAGGGTAGAAGTAGTGGAAAGAGAGAGGATGGAACCAATCTGGGAAATGTTTTAGAGGCAGTCTTCACAAGACGTCACAGGAGATTGGATGTGAGTCAGGAGGGGAGAAAGGCATCAAAGATGACCACTAGAGTTTTGGCTTCTGCAACTCTAGGGAGATAGTGAGACCAGTTAGTTAGATGGAGAAGGGAGATGAAGCAGGTCTGGGAATTGCCATTAAGACTTCTGGTCTTGCCCTGGCCAGTGTGACTCAGTGGGTTGTGTGTCATCCTGTAAACTGAAAGCTCACAGGTTCGATTCCTGGTCAGGGTACATGACTGGGCTGCGTTTTCAGTCCCTGGTTATGTAACAGGAAGACCATCCCATCCCTGGAAATGGAGGAGGAGTTGGAAAGTGCCAAGGACTGTGTCTGCATGCATTGCCCCGGCAACTGCAATAAAATGGCATGACTCAGCAGGAAGAATGTAGGGCACATGTGTCAGGCTAGTGAGGTGACTAGACAAAGGGACATACCCTCCCATCTACTTCTGCCTTGCAGGGGATTCTGAGAGTCATCTTTAAAAAGCAGAGCACATGAAAATGCTATGCTCTTTGCTTCCCGGTCCCCCCCTTCCCCCCGCGCTGGTCTGGTTGGCTGCTAGGGACCTGGGTTCCTGGGCTGGAGAGCTTTGGGGACCATGTGATATGGGAGTGCTCCTGGTGCCCCTCCCCTGCCACTCTGGGACCTGCCTGGCCAGGAGCACAGCAGGCACTGGGCTGTTAGGGCAGAAAAGAAGGAGCCCTGGGCTAGTAGGCCTTGGTGGCAGTGTGGCTGGGTGTCAATCTGTCACCCCTCCCCCACATGGGAAGACATGCTGGTGCTGGGGACCAGAGATAGCACTCCAGAGAACAGCACCGTGGGCAATTATGGAGCGTGGCTGCACTAGTAAGCCAATGCTAAAGAGATGGGAAGTGAGTGCTGGACCAGTGGGCAGAAGCCAAGGAAGGAGCAGCCGCTACAAGTGGGACGTTGGCCAGTTTGCACAGGCTCCAGGGACACCTGGAGCAGACCGTGACCAGAAAAGCATGCAGCAGCTGCCACATGTTCCCAAGGATGGTACTTTTCAATGGGAAAAGGAATTCTGGGTGCAACCTAGGACTGGTCTGGCCTGACAGAGGGTGGCAGGGTTATTTTTCTTTGTATATTATAGAAGGAATGGGCTGTGAGGGAGAAACCTGCCTTTATTTCAAATTATGTGTTGTTAAAGAAAAAGGTTCTGTTTCCTTTCCACTGCATTCTGTCTTCAGAGTTTTGTCTGTTTGGTGGCAAGCAGTAGGACCCACACTGGCTGGTTTCAGTAACAGTGGGGGGAGGGGGTGGAGAAGCAGCCAATCAGTGTTTTTCCCTCTCTCTCTTTTCCTCCCTTTCCCCCCTCTAAAATCATAAGCATGTCCTCAGCTGAGGATCAAAAACAAAACAAAACAAAACAGCAACTGTGGTTTGCACATGTTGAATTTGAGAATTAATAGCTTATAAAAAGCAGTGCTATTTGAAAACCTGTAACACCCCCCTGGAGCTGGAAGTTTTCCCCTGGGGTTTCGAGCTCCACTGAGAGGACAACCTGCAGAACCCGCAGGGTTATATCCTCAAGGTCAGCAAATGATGGCTTTTCCCTTGGTCCACTTATTCATTTATTCACTCCAGAAGGAAGGTCTGCACTTTCCTCAATCTTTGGATTGAGTGCCTTCCTGTGAATCAAAGAGTCTCTGATTTCATTCCCAGCCTAGGGCACATGCCTGGGTTGCAGGTCAGGTCCCCAGTAGGGGGTGCACAAGAGGCAACCGTACATTGATATTTCTCTTCCTCTCTCCCTCCCTTTCCCTCTTGAAAAAAAAATCTTAAAAGCCATAATTTTTTTTTAAAGGGCCAGAACAGGGCCCCTGACCTCCCAGTAAAGATGCATGCAAAGAGCAACATCACCCTGGGCCACCTGAACACTCCTACCAGCTCCAGGTACAGCCCTAGGACCCTGGCTACTTTGCAGCCCAGATGGGAATTTCCTTACACACACACACACACCATGTCCCAGGAAACCAGGCCATCAACACCAGGAGGGACTGAGCTGTTCACTTGAGGGGGGAGGTGACAGGTGGGGGATTGGAGTGAGCTCAGACGCCCAGGGCAGAGCTGCTGCAGCTCCCCTCTCTCTGCCTCCTTGCACAGCATTCTGAAGATAGGTAGGCTCTGAAAAGTCATTTTCTTCTGTCTTTGGTTTTTTATTTTCTTATTTTCAGTTTGGTATATCTGCCTTCTCTGTTTAGCAGGAAAAAAATAATGGCTAACCTGTAATTAGCTCTCAATTATTTTATCAAGTCTTCAAATTTTCCAAGTTATGAAACATTTTGTTTCAATATTACCATATTTTTCAGACCATAAGACACACCTAGGTTTTAGAGGAGGAAAATAGAAAAAAATTTTTTGAAGCAAAAAATGTGGTAAAATATTTAATAACATAAATAACAATATTTCACCAATGTAAATGTAAACAGAACTCAATAGCAGCGTTAACAACCACTGTTCCTCCCAAATTGGGGTGGGGGTGGGGGTGTGACTTATAGTCCAAAAAATACAGTATTTCCATTGCTCTACATTTCTTGTGGTTCTTTTTCCCCATTTCTAACTTTTTTAGCTAGATGTTTAGTTGTCCAATTTATTTCCACACTCTCATTTTTAGTTATGTATTAAATGCTATGAATTTTCCTTTTTGAATAACATTAACTCTATGCCACAGATTTTTATACACAGTGTTTTTACTGAAGTATTTTCTAAATAATTGTGCAGCTTGGGTTTTTGTGATTTTCTAATTCAAAGTTTCTTTTTACTTAAATTTTTGTCATGCTCTAAGTTTACTGAAATGTGATGATAGAAAATGATCTCCATTAGAGAATTTTACTTTTCAAACAATTTTGATGTCATCTATATTGTTCAAATGGTGAGGCCTGGTTCCTGGTCACCTAATGTAGAATATTCCTTAAATATTTTCAGTTGCATCATGCAGATATTTGACACACATCAGAGTTTTAAAATCTCCAAGTGGAACCATCTGCAGAGCCAGAAGAACCTTATGTGTGAATCTTTAGGGACAGCCAATGATGGCTTTTTCCCTCCTTCATACACTCATTCCACAAACATGTATGGAGTACTGAGCACCCAGTAAGTGCCAGGCCCTTCAACAGACCCTGGGAACGCAAAGGTAATGAGGTCCAATGACTGTAGATGGACATACACTTGCCACATGGGTAGTGGGAACAAAGTCTTTGCAGGTACAGTAGACAGCAGATACATAGGATGGAGTGGTTAGTTGCTTAAGGGCCACTGAAGAAGTTCAAGTTGAGGGAAGAGGAGCCCCAGGCAATGTTCAGACTTGACCTTCCTTGTTTAGTTCTCTCCACTCACCTGCTCACCGCACACGTTCTTCCCTGGTTACTTGGTACAGGGTTGGTTTGGGCAGAACCCTGCTGCATGAGTTCCAACTATGGTGGTCCAGCTGGCCCTGATGGCCACAAGGTGCTCTGTAGCAACCTGGAGCCCTGTGGAAGGATTTTGTCCTGCTGTGAATCGGTACTTTGGTGAGCTCAGGAGACACTGCAGAGTGTCACGAAAGAAGTATAACCAACCCCAAGGTTTAGTTGTCCTCTGCAACAAAAGCCAAACTCATGAAACAGATGCTGGTGAAAAAGAAAAAGGTTTATTCAGGAGTCGACAAACCTGAGAAGATGGCAGGCTCGTGCCTTCAAAACCATCTCAACATCTCAGTGCAGGCAGGGGTTTTTACAGAGAGGGAGAGGGACAAGGAAAACAAAGAGATCAGCTGTGGACATGCAGGTAGTGTCCTTGCTGGTCCCGAGATGGATCCTTAATGTCTGCATCCTGGAGCTGGTCAGTGCGGCCAGATTCCTGCAGCTGGGTGATCGGCATCAACCAAAGTCACTGTCAAGGCCCTTTCTTGTACAAGCAGGAACTGGAACTGCTGGCGCCTGCAATATGCTTAAATATTGCAAAGACTTAAATATTGCAAAGAAACTGTGAGGTCTTTGTAAGAAAAATAGTGTGTGAGTTCTTTTTATCAGCTTGTTAGTATATCTCATTCTAATTCTCTTTCTTGGTAAGTCAGAGTAGTATAAAGTTTTTATTCCCTATTACAGTACCAAAGGGCAATTATGTTTGAATGATTTATCTTCTATATTTTTCTGTGCCACATTTTCCTTCCTTTGATATAGAGACAAGGCAAAAAGAGCGTTTGCTTTTACACCTTCTATTCCTAGGTCTCAGCCCTTTTGTATGTAAGAGGGTTATGTGTATATCTGAATGTCCTGACATGAAAGTTTGCTGCTGTAGAGTTGTAGATGCCTGTCCTCAGGGAACTTGCCTTCAGGTTTGAGCCCAATTAGAGTTCCCTGGTGCCTGCTTTGAGGCAATATCTTGGATATGCTGTTTTGAGTAATGGTGGAGCCGTATCTCAAAGGAAATACCTAGTCATTGATGGGAGATGGATAAGGCTTTGTTTCCTTTATGGTTCCTTCACAGCTCTTTATCTAGAGAGTACAATGGTAAAGGACTTTTAAGGGTCCCATCTTTCCTCAAAGTCAGTGCTGCAGTGGAGAACATGAGCTACAGCGTTAGGCAGACCAGTTCTGCACACTGGATCTCTTGAGAATGAGCCTTGGGCAAGTTACTTTGTCTCTGTGCCTCAGTTTCTTCATCTGCATCATGAAGATGCTAGTGTTGATCTTAGTTAGACATTGTTGTAAAGATTGAAAACAAAGCTCAGAAAACACTGAGCTCTGCTGGGCACCTAGAGGTCTCACAGAACTTTTCTGTGAAGTTGCCTCAGGCTTCTGGGCTAGGGCAGGGGAGGGTATCAAGAGGGTAGGTGGGGAGTACACTTAGAGCTGAGGACAAGGGGAAGTCAGTTTGTTCACTGCTTCACAGAGAATGGCCATGCTACTTCTAGCATATTAATGATGAGACAGTAGCATCTGTCCCCTGAGGGCTTGAACCCTGGCTTCAGTTCTGACTATGAAATTTTGTACCTCTGCTGCATTGTCCTAGATTTTACAACTGAGCTCTCTACTGTGTAGTAGACACCTATTCCCAGCCACCCCAGGAGAATTTCATGGAAAGTACATGTAGAATGGGAATCCTAGACTACCTGGTCTACCAGAAAATCCTCCTTGCCTCCCTCATCCCACCCTGCCTCCAAGAGAGACTGCCTAAATACCTAGACAGCAGGGAAGGTTTCCCAAGGAAAGTAATTCTAATTACACTTCCACCCATAGCTAGTGCCTGACATAAACCCTGTGTTCAAGAATTGATTCTTTAAAGGATTGTATTCTTTCTGTACAGTGTAAGCCCAGCTCTTTTTTTCTGTTCTAAATGAGACCAACATGAAGCTGTAGACCTGATGGGCCTGAGGTCCATTTGATCTTTTGCACTGATCAATTTCCTGTCTCCACACCCTCTGTTCCACCTGCATCTAGACTAGACACCCCCCTTACCTAACTGGATCACTTAGCCCCCAAGACCCTCTTTCTACACCGAGCTCCACATAGAAGCCAGGTTCTCAGTGACACACATACACTGGGTCATGTCACCACCCCCTTGCTTGAACTCCTCAGTGACTTTCCACTGCTCTTTGGGTCAGTCTGGTCCCTTGCTCTGGGCTACAAGGCCCTTGCACATCTGGCTTCTGACTTCTCTCTACCCTTAGCCTCCATCATTTCCCCCGAACTAGAAGGGGCAGCTGCACTGGCCACTTTCTGCACCATGCCTAGACCCCTGCTTCGCACTCGCAGTGATTCTGCCCTTGCTCTTCATGGGGCTGGCTTGGAGGCTGGCTCTCATCCTTTTGATCTCAGCTCAAATGCCTCTCAGGGAATGCCTCTCAGAGAAGAGGCCTGTCTAAAGGGGTCCTTCCAAGTTATTCATCCTCAGCACCTTGTTAAATTTCCTTCTTTGTACTTAGTTGATGTTGGCTTGTTTGCCTGGCCTTTCCTCCTCCAGAATGTTCCCTTGACTGTGGGAAACCTGTCTTTCCCACTCACCACTGTATCCCCGACACATAGCACAGTGCTTCCAGACAGCAGGTCTCAAGAAATAGTTGTTGAATGATTTAATAGTAATTGTTTATTCACAGTGAATAGTCTCTAGCAACCTGATTATTCAGTAATAAGGGGTTCACAAAGGAATTATGATAGGATCACATGATTGGATATTATGTTGTATGTAGGAATATCTTATGGGAAGAAAAAAATATTAATCCTATTTTTGTAAAAATATGTGTCTATAATAGATATTTAAGAAACCTATTCAAGGATAGGTATGAAAATATCCACATTTTTTTTCTGGGAGTGAGTGCTTTTACTTCCTTTTAAAAAAATTTGTATTTACACATTCTTCTACAATAAAATATTATTCCTTTTAAGTAACAAAAAGCCTTCTAAAATGAAGTTATATTATAATTTGACATGTGGTAGGAAATAATGGAGTTTGGGGGAACAGTCTTGAGAGGGTGAGAATCCGAGTCACCTCCTTTCTGGTTTCAGCACTTGAAAGTATGAGGAATGCCCTTCTGGAATCCATCCAGACTCCAGTCGGCCCCTTCTGGCAACTATGGAGGAACATGTGAATCCAAGGCATGCCTCTCTCTCCACATTGAGTCTTCCAGGTACTTTCTGCTGCAAAGTCCCTGGCCTGGAAGCACAAAAAGGAAAGAAGTGGCTGTTTAAGACTGTCACATAGGAATGAAATCACTGGTTCCTGGGCCCTCTAAACTCATTGTACAGCTGGTGCAAGGGAGGGAGAAAAATACTCCCTTATAACAGATAATTTAGAAAAGTCAACACAGTCACAAAAACCAAAGTCTAAAAGGCCCCCTGAAGAATCTGGGTTTGTTCTTTAAAAAAAAAATTATTTACTTACTTTAGACAGACAAGAAGAGAGGGAGAAAAGGAGAGAAACATCAATGTGTGGTTTTCCCTTGCATGCCCCCTACTGGGGACCTGACCTAGTCCACAATCCAGGCATGTGTGCTGACTGGGAATCAAACTGGTGACCCTTTGGTTCACAGGCCAGCACTCAATCCTCTGAGCCACACCAGCCAGGGCTGAGTCTGTTCTTTTTAAAAAGATGGCTGCAGCCTGTCTGGCATGATGGGCAGAGAGCTGGTTTCCTGAACTTGTTTCTGAAAGGAAAAATAAGTTTAATGAAATAAAAAAGGAAGACTAAACTGAAACATCCGCCTGGCAGCAAATGACATGCACACATACATATGAGTACCTACATGCACATGCGTACATGCATGTGCATACACAGTAACAAAAAACAGTTGCTTAAGGAAAATGGGAATTCAAATGAATTAAACAGCTGCAATTGGAAGAAAAGTGTTAGGATCACCTCTTAAGGTGTTTTATTATGTTTCATCCTCTCTTGCTCTCTCCCATCTTCCCTTCTTACTCGTTCCCCTTCTCTTTTAACAAAGTGAGTAGATTTCCCCTCATCTTCCCCAACCATTTTGCCCTAGGTTGCTTGAGATTATTCATTGTTATAAACATAATGATCAAATCACACACACACACAAATTGCTCCTGACTCACTGTGAACACTGGAAACTTGGCACCAGAGCCTTTCCCAGTTGTTTACCCAGATGTCAACTCCTGACTCCACCGGAGTCTCTCCCACCTTCCGTCCGACTGGATGGCAACCCAAAGAGGCAGTTTTGGTCTTAGAAGATGCAGTATGTTCCTTGTCTTTATCTCCCCTAGGTGATTGATTATTGGTGATCAATAACATTTGTAAATAAAATTTATTTTCTTATCCTAAAACAAAGTAGCTTCCATCCTAGTTGGGGGGCTAGGAAATAAACCTGAGTGACAGCAACCACTCTGGTCGCATTTCCTTGAATCTTCAGGCAAAGTGTCATGACAAAAGGGAGGAGTAGGATGGGAGAACCACATAGTACCTAGTTTTCCATCTTTTCTCCCCACCTCTGCACGGCTTGCACGGAATCCCCATGCCTCCTGACACATTTCCGTGGAGTATTCAGATTTCGGTTTAGAGCCTGAAAGGCGGGCTTCGGGTTGCATACAGTGAAACAGCACTAACTCTAACCCTCTGTCACTCAAGAAGTTACATCAGATTGCCACAAAATGACATTACTGTTGAGATAACTTTGAATCTATTTTATTTTTGAAAATCATTCTAAAACTTAGATTTGAACCCTTGCTCCCTCCACCACATAACACTTACCACTGACCAGTTCTTTATACTGTACTACTTCATGCTCTGTGCTTCCTTTCCCAGTGCTTGGGTTTCATCTACAAAATGGTGTTAAATATAATACCTCCTGTGGTATTGTCCTCCAATATCCATCTCCCCTTTTTCCTCTTTTTAAAATTGTGCAATTATTGGTCCAGAATAAAGAATATGTTTGCCATCCCCTCTCACTGCTAGCTGTGGCCATATCACTAGGCTCTGAACAAGTGGGTATAAGGGACAGTGCTCATGCAGCTTCTAAGACGGGTCCTTGGAGGGCTGGGGCACATCCATGGCTGTCCCTCCTGTTTTCTTGGTGACTAGAAAGTAGACATGACTGTTGGAACTAAGCATCTGTCTTGGACCTTCAGAAGGAAGTGATATGTTGAAGACAGCAGAGCCAAAAGATGGAAAGAAGCTAGGTCAGGTATGAGAATAGAGCTGTTTACCAGGTTGGAGAGCTTTCCCTGCAGACTTTGTTTATCTGGGGGATTGGGGTAGAGATAAAATTGTATCTATCTTAACAACTGTTGCGTTTTCTGTCACTGCCCAACCCAATTCTGATGGATTTACTTAATTCTTCAAAATTGCTCTAAGGATTAAAGGAGATAATGAATATAAAGTGCTTAGCTGTTTGTCTCGCATAGTAAGAAGGCATTAATTCTGTCTCCAAAGTCATAAGACAGGTAGGCTATTAAAATGTGGTTCCGAAACCTTGAAAGGTGTGGAACGCCCAGGAACTGGTTCCCACTCCAGTCAAATTGACTAATTTTATTATCTGATGTTAGCAGTGATCAGAGTGATTTTGATTGCTTCTAAATTTTATGAAGAGTTAGATAAAATCTTTCTGAAACTTGGTTTTCTCATATATAAAAATGAGAATATTTAAACTTACTTTATAAGCTCTACAGAATTAAACAAAATAGTGCCATATACTAGGTATATATTAGGTGCTTAATAAATGGCTGTAGTTACTGCTTAGGTATGATGATTAATTTAATGTGTGAACTTGTCATGGTGCCCAGTTATTTGGTCAAACATTATCTTAGATGTTTCTGTGATGGTGTTTTTGGATTAGATTAACATTTAAATCAGAGGACTTTAAATTGGTAGAGTGGATTATTGTCTATACTTTGGATAGAGAACTCAAAGGTTAAAGAATTTAGATTTAGGTGTAGGCGAGAGGCTTAAGTGATTAATGCACGTGGAAATCTGTTATACCAGGAACTGGAATGCATGACCTAAGTGATTCCAGGAGGCTGACAAACAGTTCAACCTCTGTGTCCCAGCGGGTCTGCAAGTGATGGAGCTGGTGTCTGAGCATTTGTGTTCCAGGGAGGGAAGGCCCATGACACAGATAAAGAATTGTTGATCAACAAATAAAGAAGTACTAGGAAAATTGCTGTGAACTGCAACTCTTACCTGACTGATCTTTTTTCTCAATCCCCTCATCTACCCTTTTTTCTCCTTACAGAAATGCTGGCTTGAGGTGAGATGTTAAGATGGCATTTGAGGGTACATAACCCTCCATCTTCTCAGATCACTGGCATCTAAATAAAGCAACCATAAAGATTCAATCCTTGTCTCTACTTATTGGTTCTGGTAGTGACAAGCAGCAAGAATGGTGATTTCTCCAGTTTCCTTTTCTGGTTACTCTGGTGGGATATTTTCAGGACTCTTCAGCAAGTCTGAGTATTTGGTAGATAGTCTCATTTGGTGCCTGGACTGGAGTGGGAGGAGCCAAGCTATTTATTTGGAGACTTTCTGGCAGTTTCCAAGTGCTTCCACTTAAGAACTTGCATTCTTCACTTCTGGGCAGTTCCCGTCACCTTCACTTTTGATGAACTGCTGCATTTTCTGCTTCAGGATTACAGTCCCGGATTATGATTTAGAACAGTCATCAGGAATTAATGTGCCTTCTGGTTTGTGTGATATTACAGAACTCTGTGAAGTAGCTGGGGGAGGAGACTCCATTCTGGGAAATAGCCCACTGAGGCACGTTCTGGCTGATTGGTTGACCTATGCTTATGATGAACCTATAGACTAAAAATGAAATGGTTTTTTATCACAGTGCTGCTTGGCCTACAAATAATATGGACTCAAATGAGCACTGGCCACTGAACAGGTCTTTAAATTGCTATCCTCTACTGCAGTTAGTGCTGTTTTGTCAAGATCAGGGAAAAGGATGAAATACCTTAGACACAGGGTTTTATGACTTTACATAATAGAGATACACATGCAGGATTAAAAAGAAATTGATTGATGGCCCAAAAGAAAGGGAATTTGTATGTGGTAAAGGTCAGAAGCTCAGAAAAGAGGGATTGGGAAGATCAGGATGTCATGGTTGCTGCAAGCTTGGTAAGGATTCCCATGGCCCCTCCAGCCCTGGGGAACCCTCCTCCTTACCTGGCTGAGGGAGCCAAAGGAGGTGAGCCTGAACTGGTCTCTTCATTCTGAACCTGTCAAGGAGCCAGATTTGGTGGATGACAAGCCTCCTTCAGGGCAGGGCTATCATATTGCAAGGGGAAAAGGCACTGGAAAGATGAGTGCCTCAAGGGAGGGGACCAGAGGTCAGAGACTGAGAACTGGGCTAAACTTACAGTGTGGGGACAAATTGTAAAGCTTTTTGATTGATACCAGAGTGACATGTTCCATGGCCAATAGATCTCTAAGTGAACTGGAACTAGAATTTCTGGAAGCCCTGAAAACCAATTTTTCTTGAAGCCATTAGAATGTGTTGGAGGAGATACGGTTTTCCTTTCCCAAGAAGGGATTTGTTGTTGAAACACCATGCTCAAATCAATTTTTCTCCAGAAGAACAACAGCTCCACCTGTGGGTACCTTCAGAGAACACCTGGCAGTTCTTTATGAAGCTATTAGAATAAGGAGAAAAGGATCCCTGGCCAGAAGAAATTGAGAATCAGGTAAAACCCATTGTGTGGGCTCCTGGAAGGCCAGATGGGAAAGCGAGCCTCCCCTGTTAACGCTGACCTCAAACCATGGGTGGGGACTCCCAATGAGAGGCAGTATCCTTTATGCAGGGAGACCTAGAAGGAATATGCCCAATAATTCAGAAGTTACGAGAATACTCCTTCAGCCCTGCCATTCCTGTACAATACAAGATTTAAGGGCATTAAATGACATAGTGCAGAATAGTATACCCAGGGACAGCTTCTAGTATTCAGTATTGGACTTAAAAGATGCTTGCTTTTGAATTCTGGTTGACCAAGACTCTCAAATCCTTGTTTGCTTTTGAGTGGCAGGACTTGGAATCTCAGGTCAAAACTCAGTACTGCTGGATAGTCTTACCACAAGGTAAGACCCACCCCAAAATTTTTGGGCAGACTCTGAGCCAGGATTTAATAGATCTAAAACTAGAAGGAGAAACTCTGTTACAATGTGTGGATGTATCATTTAACTAATATAATAGCTGCCTTACACCATGTGGCATCTTGTGGCTATAAAGTATTAGCACAGAAAGCCCAGATTTGTCAACAAGCAGTAAGGTCCCTTGGGTTCCTGCTTGATCCTGGCAAAGGGAGTTTTAGTGGACTTGTCAAAGAAACTAGACCACACTGCCCAGGGGTGTCCAGTCTGCTTGAGTGCTGTGGCAGCCACCTGTGAGCTTTTACAGGAAGCTGAAAAGTTTTCTATGGGACAGCCTATCATCATTTATGCACCCCACCAAATGTTAAGTCTGCTAGAACAAAAAAGAAATTTTGGGCTCACTGCTGGAAAAAAAGAGCAGGTACCAAGCAGTTTTTCTCCACAGTCCCAATGTCTCCCTCAAAACTCTAAGCGAAATCCTGCTTCCCTTCTCTCGGAGCCTTGGTCATGCTAATGCCTGACTGTGGTGGAATAATCGATGAAGTTGATTCTAGAAGAATTGATTCACAGGACATCCTTTAGAAGAGATAGAAAGATGGAGGAAATCATATAGACAAAGGAAACAAAGGCTGGATATGCAGTTGTGACTCTTGAAGGAATAGTAGAGACCAAGCCCCTACCACCGTGAACCTCTGCTCAAAAAGCTGAACTAATGCGCTGATGAAGGCACTAGAATTGTCGTATGAAGAGAAAGTGAATGTGTATACTGACTCGAGGCACACTTCCCCAGTTTCGCATGCACGTAGTTTAATCGGGAAGGAAAAAGGTCTATTAACCTCCAGTAAAAAGAACAGTAAGCATGCAACAGAAATTTTTAAATTACCAGAAGCTGGTCAGGTGCCTTTCCATGTGGCAGTTACGCACTGTCCCAGGCATTAGAAAGACACCTAAGTGGCTAGAGGAAACAATCTGGCCAATAAAGCAGCAAAAGAGGCTGCTAAAAGAACATTTACAATGCCTTTGATACCTATTCTAGACTTACCACAATTCGACCCTGACTATTGGACTGCAAACTTAGAGAAAGGTGAGAGCTGGGATTTTGAACCATCTATATTATACCATGGCTCGTAAGTCCTGGCATTTCTAAAGCCATGAGTGCCAGAAGAATGATCCTAAAACAAATCCCCATCAGAAAAAAGAAGAGAAATAATACCAAGGGCAGTACCTGTGCGAGGATTGGCAAATAGACTTTACCCAGATGCCAAAGGTCTGAGGAAGGAAATACTTGTTTGACTTTGTTTATACCTTCTCAGGATGGGTAAGAATCCTATCCTACTAAAACTGAGAAATCCTCAGAGGTAATGAAAGTCTTACTGATGGAAATAATTCCTCACTTTGGCTTATCCAGCAGCTTCCAGAATAGTAACAGACCTGCTTTTGTTTCAGAAATTACATGGAAGTTTAGTAAATTTTAGGAATGAAGTGGAGACTCCACATGGCATGGAGACCTCAGGTTTCTGGGAAGGTAGAGAGGATGAGTAACACCTTGAAGAAAAATGTAGCCAATCCCTGGCTGGTGTGTCAGTGGATTGAGTGCCAGCCTGTGAACCAAAGGATCGCTGGTTCAATTCCCAGTCCAGGGCACACGCCTGGGTTGCAGACCAGGTCCCCCAGTGGGGAGCACATGAGAGGCAATCACATATTGATGTTTCTCTCCCTCTCTTTCTCCCTTTCTTACCCTCTCTAAGAATAAATAAATAAAATCTTTTTAAAAAAGAAAAAGAAAAATGTAGCCAAACTGTGTCAAGAAACCCATCTCTATTGGGATCAAGTTTTATCTGTTTCTCTGCTGAGGATAACAGTGGCTCCTTGAAATGGAATTCAAATGAGTCCTTATAAAGTTGTGTACAGAGCACTAGTTCAGGCAGGATTGGGGTGGGAGATATGTATGTAGATCAAGAAGTGAAGGTAAAGAACTAAGTGCGACATTTAAGTCAGAACTTAGCTGTGATTAATGACCTTTGCTGTATTAGAAACCTTTCCCCCACAGGTTCAGTATATTCCTTTGAGATAAGGTACTACTCCAGGCTTGGAAGACAGAATCCTCAGAAAGCCAACTAGAAGAAAGTGGGCTGGAACCTATGTCAGACAGAGTTTCATTTCATGACTTGTAGGCACTTATACTCCACTGGAAAGATAACTGGAGTCCTAGGGTAATTCTAAAGGACAGGGAAATATATTTAAAAAAAAAAACAATGCTAACATAGCCCAAGCTGGAAAATGTACAACTTCTGTCAATTGTACTAAACTCTGTTTTGTATGAATTATAACACCACCATTAATGTATCTTATGCTTCTAGTTACGTCAAATTGACTGCAGGATTGTTTCTAATATGTGGAAGGACTGTTTATTCAACAGCAAAATGATTTTTAGATAATCTTATCTGCTTTCGTGTGATTTTAGTTTGCATTTCTTTAATTAAACTAATCTTACAGAAATAATTAAAAACTAACAATGAGCAATGATAGGGAAACTCAAGAGTTAAGGATCTTAGCCTTAGTTATAGTTGACAGGCTCAAGTGATTAATGCATGTGGAAAGGTGTTGTTCTAGAACAGAAATGCATGACCTACATGACTCCAGGAGGTCAACAAGCAATTCAACCATTGTGTCCCTGCGGGGCTGCAAGGGGATGGAGAGGGTATCTGAACCATTGTGTTCCAGGGAGGGAAAGTCCATGATGCAGATAAAGGATTGTTGATCAGCAGATAAAGAAGTACTAGGAAAATCACTGTTTTTCTTATTCAATTAACCTTTTAAAAACAGACAAACAAACAAACAAACAACCTTACTTTCCCTTTCTTCTCCTTATGAAAAGGTCAGGCAGTTCCTCTTAAATGGTCCACACAGACTTACTTGGCAGCTGATTGAAGGACATCAGAGACATATAGGGAGAAACTGAATTGTCTGGCATCAAGGTGAGAGCTGGGAGGCAACTTCCAGACAGAAGGGCTGGCAGAGACTGTTATTCTTTTTCTGAGCCTTCCTCCCACAGAGTCACAGAGCTGGCAGGCAGGTGCCATATCTGAGAAATCATCAACCTGGCTCACACTGTTTGCCCCACCCTGGTGATTCCTTAAGGCCATGTCCCACCCAACTTTCAGGTCCTTCCAAGATGTTTTTAGTTGCTTTTCCATACAAATGGCGTGTCTTGGTCCATGCTCTATATTTCCTTAAATTCCATCAAATATATTATCTGGCTTTACTGGGCCCTGTACCTCTCACTAAGTTGCCCCAGGCCAGAAACTAGCAGCAGCCACCCTTGGTTCACAGCATGGCTTTACCTGGGCATCTCCAAGCCCAGCACAAGTAGCAGCCATTGGATCACTCTGTAGTTTATGCTGTGTGACCCCGGACAGAACACATTCACTGGCTGACCTTGGACATTCCAACAGTAGTCAAGGCTCAACTACAAAAGGAGAGTGTACACAGCCCTCATCATGGGCACACCTTGAGTATCCAGCTTGGGTAAGAGAGGAAGCTGTGACACTGAAATCTACAGACACCTACTACCATGTTAGGCCACACTACCAAGCCAGGGAGATGTCGCAGCACTACTTAGTACACAGAAACAAACATGGGGAAGCTGCCAAAATGAGGAGACAAAGAAACAAGCCCCAAATGAAAGAATAGAATAAAACTCCAAAGAAAGAACTAGACAAAATGGAGACAAGCAATCTACTAGATGCAGAGTTCATAATAATGGATATAGGGATACTCAGTGAACTTGGTGAGGATCTCAACAACATAAAAAAATCCAGTCAGGAACAAATGATACACTGATTGGAACAAAGTACAATATACAGGGAATCAACAGTAGAGTGGATGAATCTGAGAATCAAATCAGCATTTTGGAATACAAGGAAGCAAAAAAACAACCTGTCAGAACACGAAGAAGAAAAAGAATTTAAAAAAATGAGGATAGTGTAAGGAGCCTCTGGGACAACTTCAAGGGTACCAACATGCACATAAAGGCAGGGCCAGAAGGAGAAGAAAGAGCAAGAAATTTGAAACCTGTTTAAAAAAATACTGGCAGAAAACTTCCCTAACTTGGTGAAGGAAATAGACACGCAAGTCGAGGAAGTGAAGAAAGTCCCAAACAAGATGAACTGAAAGAAGCCCACACCAAGACACATCATCATTAAGTTAGCAAAGTCTAAAGACAAAGAAAGAATATTAAAAGCAACAAGAGAAATGTTGTTAGTTACCTACAAGAGGGCTCTCATAAGACTGTCAGTGGATTTTTCAAAAGAAATGACAGGATAGAAGGGATTGGCAAGAAAAATTCAAAGTGATGAAAAGCAGAGACCTACAACTGAGATTACTCTACCCAGCAAATCTATCATTGAGAATTGAAGGACAGATTAAGAGCCTCCCAAGCAAGGAAAAGCTAAAGGAGTTCAGTTCCACCAAACCAGTACTATATGAAATGTTAAAGAAGGAGATGAAAAATGTGAACATCCCTGACTGGTGTGGCTCAGTGGATTGAGCATCAGGCTACAAAACAAAGGGTGGCTTGTTTGACTCCTGGTTGCAGCGCATGTCTGGGTTGCAGGCCAGGTGCCGGGATAGTGGCATACAAGAGGCAATCAATTCATGTTTCTTTCCCTTTCTTTCTCCCTCCCTTCCCTTTTCTGCAAAAATAAATAAATAAAACCTGTAAAAAATTCAAAGAAGAAATATTTTTAAAAGGAAAATAAAAACAATATAATAGTAGTAAACACATATCTATCCACAATTGATTCTAACAAACAAAATAAACAAGAGGAACAGAAACAGAATCATAGATACAGAGAACATTTTGATGGTTGCTAGATGGGAGGAGGTCGGGGCATGGGCGAAAGAGGGGAAGAGATTAATAAGTACAAATTGGTAGTTACATAATAGTCATGAGGAGGTAAGTACAGCATAGGGAAAAGAGTAGCAAGAGAACATATATGCAGGACCCATGGGCATGGACAGTGGTGTGGGGATTCCCTGAGGTAGTGACAGGGCTGGGTAGAGGGGGGCAAAGGAGGAAAAACTGGGACAACTATAATAGCATAAACAATAGGATATAATTTATTCTCCAGCTGCAGGTCCTTTGAGTGCTCCAGCATTTCCCAGTCATCTGTTTTGGTTCCCTGACACCATCCACTTTCCAACATGCCTGGTCCGACCCCCAGTGGCACTAACGTGGGCTCCTTAGGACACTGTCCCAGTAAAGCAGTAGCTGCCTGGGTGGCAGGTCCATGGTCCAACAGAGGAAAAATGCCAGCTGCGGGATGACCTCAGCAGGCACTAGGGGGATGTGGCACATCTACATGGAAGATTTGCCTGGTCTCAAAGTTGGCCCTGTTCTAGTATTGGTTATGAGTCTTCTGTTCATCATTTCTGTATTTATGTTGCACATTTGGGGCAAGTACACTTATTCATAGATTTGGCTACATCCGTTTGTCTGTCATCCGAAGAAGGAAAAAAACCCCAATATATCTTGGACCAAAACACAGTGGTTTTCTGTAAGCTTACTGTTTTACAGGCATCTTAATGAGAATTGATTTTATGAAATCAGTTTTTTTTGTGTGGTTATGAAACTTTTTAATTCATGTATGTGTATACATAAATTAAAATATATTATATATTATAAATACAAATGAATATTTAAAATATATATACATAAATAATTTGAAAAAAGAAAGGTCAGCTTGTGACAAGATGTTAAGACAGTTTTTGAGGGTAAATAATCTTACATCTTTCCAGATTGTCACATCTGAATAAAGTGCCCATAAAGATTCAGCCTTTGCCTCTACTTACATTGGTAGAGACAGGCAGCATGAATGTCAACTTTTCTGGTTTAATTCGAGTGGAACTCATTCATTCAGATGAAGATCTTAACAGAACAAAGAGTGATCTCTTCAGAGAAAGAAGAGATTCTGACAGCAGAAAGCCTTAGTACTTGAACTACAACCGTTCCTCGAGTTTCCAGCATGCCAGTCTACCCCATCAGATTTTGGACTCACCAAGACTCCATAATTGTATGAACCAACTTAAAAATAAATCTGTCAGTATATAAGCATATATCCTGTTGGTTTTCATTCTCTGCAGAACTCTAACTTATACATATGATGTCTTCAAGATTCATCCATATTGTAGCATGTGTGAGAATTTTCTTCCATTTTAAGGCTCTTTGTAGATACCACATTTTGTTCATTCATTCATCCATTGATGGACACTTTGGCTGCTTCCACATTTTAGTTATTGTGAATAATGTGGCTATAAACATGGATATACAAATATCTGCTTGATCCCCTGCTTTCACATCTTTTGAGAGTATACCCAGAAGTGGAACTGCTGGATCATATGGTAATTCTATTTTCAAGTTTTTGAGGAAATGCCACACTGTTTTCCACAGTGTTTGCACCATTTTACATGTCCATTAGCAGACACAAGTGTTCCAATTTCCCATATCTTGCTAAAACTTATTAATTTCTTCCTTGCTCTTTCTTTCTTTCTTTCTTTCTTTCTTTCTTTCTTTCTTTCTTTCTTTCTTTCTTTCTTTCTTTCTTTCTTTCTTTTCTTTCCTTCCTTCCTTCCTTCCTTCCTTCCTTCCTTCCTTCCTTCCTTCCTTCCCTCTCTCTTTGGTTTTTCTTTCTCATTAGCCATCCTAATGAGTGTGAGGAGGCATCTCATTATGGTTTTTGATTTGCATTCCCCTGATGATCAGTGATGTTGACCACATTTTTCTGTCCTTTTTGGCCACTTGTGTAGCTTCTTTTGAGAGGTACATATTTAAGTCCTGTACCCATTAAAAATGTTTTTTAATTCTCACTTGAGGATATGTTTATTGATTTTTTGCCTTGTTTCAGAAGCTGTAACCCTGCATAGGTAAGGTTGATTGAGAGATTTTGGGACCCTAAGCCACTGAGGAGACAAAGCTTATCTCCCTAGCAGGGGCACTGCCTCTGCTCCTTTTATTTCAGCCTGCCTGGCCCCCAGTGCTTGATTGATTAGCCAGTGATGGGTAAGAGTCCTCAAAGGAGGGACGACCTAAGACAGAAATGACCATCAGGAGGCCCTCAGGGAAGGACTTGGGGGGCTGTGGAGAAAGGGGGTGATGGACCCTCACCCCTTGGCTTTGACATAGCCTGAGCCTTTGTTCTGTCTGCAAGAAGTCTTCTAATCTCTTGGCTGCCTTAATTCCTCTGCTCAACCTAAACCTGAAACAGTGCTGGAGGTGGGTGCGGCCCTCTGCTGGAAAGGGCGGGTTTCCCAGGGCAATCAAACCTAAGAAAGAAAGAATAAATTCCTGTCAAAACTGCTTTGCTAATATCCTCAATTTAAATGATAAGGGTCCAAGCCTGAAATAAGTTGGTTTCCCCAAAGCTTTATGGCCCTTCAGCTATCTTACCCTGACTCAGAATAGGCCCTCAGAGTTCTTTGAATGTTATCTATTTGATCATTACTGCCTGACAGTGATTGATGGGCTTAATCTGAGAATGTGGGTCTTTGGAACCTCTGGTTGCTTACTGATTATAATAATGCTCTGTGTACTTTGACACATTTGCAAATTATTTTCCCAGGGTCATGTGAGAGATCAGCAAGTAGCAAGCTTTGTGGGATCTATAGAGGTCCTAACTAAAAACAAGGGGGGAAATATAGAAGACCATTCTGCGTGGTGTGGGCCCAGCTCGCACTTGGAGATACATAGGATTCACACCCACGGATAGGTTCTCCCATGGGGAATCAGGCCTGCACTGTACCTAGACTGCTATTAGACTTGCTTTTGCTAAAATTCCCTCACCCTGAATTGAGGCAGCAAACATTTACTGCAAAGTAACTTCCTAAAATTCATGCTAAACCTTCCAAGGACGAGTGTAACTGGTTCAACCACTTTTCCCTTTGCATTTGCAAATATCCTTCTTCTGTGATGTGATTAGCAGCATCTTCTCCTTTGTTTTCTGTAAAAGGTAATGACCTAAAGCGAACCTGTGCATAGTAAATGAGGACCATTATGTAATGTGCCTAGAAAAGAAATAAAGGCCAGTCATGGCAAGGGCCATGCTTTTTCTTCCCCTGAGAGAAAAGCCATGCTGTCCCTTTTCCTCCACAGGACTTGGTAGTTCATGTGAATTTCTCATGCCTCATCCACAATGTGGCAGACCCCATGAGCCAGGGTCCACATCAGCAGCAAGAGAAAAGATGACAGTTACCTCTTTTGAGTTCTCATAAGACTATCAGCTTATTTCTCAAAAGAAACCTTGCAGTCAAGAAGGGGCTGGAAAGAAGTATTCAAAGTCATGAAATGTAAGGACCTACATCCAAGATTACTCTATCCAGCAAAGCTATCATTTAGAATGAAAGGGCAGATAAAGTGCTTCCCAGAGAAGATCAAGTTAAAGGAGTTCATCATCAGCAAGCCCTTATTATATGAAATGTTAAAGGGACTTATCTAAGAAAAAGAAGAATATCAAAACTATGAACCATAAAGTGACACAAACTCAAAACTATTAACAATGGAGTCTAAAAAATATAATAACAAAAACTAAGCAAACAACTAGAACTGGAACAGAATCACAGAAATGGAGATCACATGGAGAGTTATCAGTGTGGAGGGGGGGAGAATGGGGGAAAAGGTACAGGGAATAAGAAACATAATTGGTAGGTTCAAAATAGATGGGGAGGTTAGGAATTGTAGAATTGTACAGGAAATGGAGAAGCCAAAGAACTTATATGTATAACCCATGGACATGAACTAAGGGGGAGGGAATGCTGGAGAGAATGGGCATACCAGGTGGAGGGGGATAAAGGGAGGAAAAAAATGGGACAACTATAATAGCATAATCAGGAAAATATATTTAAAAACAAATGGTGTCAGGAAAACTGGAGAGATACATATGAAAGAATGAAACTGAATTGCTTTCTTACTCCACATACAAGAATAAACCCCGAATGGATTAAAAATTTAAATGTAAACCTGAAGCCATAAACCTCCTAGAAGAAAATGTAAGCAGTGAAATTTTCAATATTGCTCATTATATTTTTGGTGGGGATATCTCCTCAAACAAGGGAAACAAGAATTAATACACATATGGGACTACAACAAATTAAAAACTAAAATGTTTTTGCATGGCAAAGGAAACCAAAAACACAATGAAAAGAAACCCACTGAATGAGAGAACATATTCACTGATGATACATCTGATATTAATTAATATCCAAAACTTATAAAGAACTAATACAAGTCAACACCAAAAAAATCCATTTAAAAATGGGTAAAGGATGTGAACATACATTTCTCCAAAGAAGACATACAGATGGCCCATATACACATGAAAAGATGTCCAATACCACTAATCATCAAAGAGATGCAAATTAAAACCACAATGAGGTGTCACTTCACACTTGTCAGAATGGCTATTATCAATTACTCCACAAAGAAGTGTTTGTGAGGATGCAGAGAAAAGAGAATCCTCATGCACTGTTGGTGGAATTATAAATTGATGCAGCCACTGTGGAAAACAGTATGGAGGTTTCTAAAAAAATTTAAAATAGAACTACCTTATTGTTATAGAAGGTGGGGGGGATCAAAGGGGGGCCAATATACTATTACCTAAAAGGAACCCCCCAGGTTTGTTGTGTCCGCTGCCTTATAGGAAAGACATCTCTCAATGCCAGAGATTCAAGGAAAAGGAAAGGAAGTGTTTATTTAATGCTATACAGACTTAAAGTAGTGACCTAATGTGTTCATCAAAATCCCAAAGTCCCTTAAAAAACCCACAAACATACCTAGTCCTTCCTTCCCCCTTTGCCCAGTCTGGGGTCCTATATCTCAGGAAAAGAAATAGAAGTCCGTGGCTCAGGCAGCCCCCAGTTCTTCCCAGTAATCTGTCTCTGCTGGTAGGCCTCCCTCGGTTCCCGGCACCATCAGCTGTCATAGGGATCTCTGCTAAAGCCAGGTGGTGGTTCCCCTTTCTAAAGCTGCATGGTCCTCTCTGCACAATGGCTGCAGGAGTCCCCACTCTGGCAAAGCTGTGTGGTTCTCCCGGCACAATGGCTGTGGGAGTCTCCACTCAGTCAAAACCGCGTGCTTGTCTCTACTGCCCCAACCAAGTGCTCCTGTCTCCCAGGGCTGCCGCATCTGGGTTTAAATCCCCACGCCAATCTTCCTCTGCAGCCCCATTTCTGACTCTGCCCACAGTTGGCTACACTTGCCAGGACTCCCATATCCTTCCAGCTTTACTGGGCTGCCATTGTGAGTCTGGGCAGGCGTGGCCCCATGCCATGGAGCCAGTCTTCTCCAAGCTCCCATGCAGGTGCTGTCACTTGAGGGACCTGCCCTCCAGTTACATCTTGGTGAGAAGTTACTTCCATCCCCCTGGCTCAGGGTATGGCCACAGCTATTTAACATATCTATGCAACCAGTTAAAGGTTATAGATCTGTTAAATGACCACACCAGAGGTTAGCTGCAAAGCTGTTGCTATGCAAAACAGCTCTCAATGGCCCCGCTCCATTTGTCCCTTCCCCCAACCCACACCTGTGTGTGGGGGGGGTGAGGACATCCTAATATTTCCTGAACACCTTGAGTTCTGGACCCCATTTCAAATCCCTATTTGGGGTCCCCCCTTCTTGGCCGCACCCTTTTACATTATGACCCAGCAACTCCACTTCTGGGTATTTTTCCAAAGGAGTCCAACACACAAATTTGAAAACATGTATGCAGCCCTATGTGCATTGCATCATTATTTACATAGCCATGAAATGGAAGTGTCTTCATAGATGAATGGATAAAGGAATGGATAAAGACATGGTACATATATAATGGGATATTACTCAGCCATAAAAAGGAATGAAATCTTGCCATTTGCAACAATATGGATGGACCTAGAAGGTATTATTTTAAATGAAATGAGACAGAGAAAGACAAATACCCCATGATCTCACTCATGTGGGATCTATAAAACAAAATAAGTGAACAAATAAAACAGAAACTGATAGATGCAGAGAACTATTAATGGTTGCCAGATTTGCCAGATGGGAGGGGATTAGAGCGATGGGGGAAAAGGGCAAAAGGATTGAGAAGTACAAATTGCCAGTTACAACAGTCACGCAAGGAAGGGGGTAAAGTAGAGCATACAGAAAAAGCCAATAATATTTTAATAAGTATATATGATATCAGGTGGGTACCAGACTTTTTGGACTGATCACTTTGTAAGTTATATGAATGTTTAATCAGTATGTCATACTCCTCAAACTAATATTTTGTCAACTGTGATTGAAAAAAAAAGACGTCTTAGTTCCTGCACCCAGTACAGGTGTGTACCGCCCATTCCGAGGTAAAATAACAGGTTCATATATATTAAGGCCCAACAATGGCGGGGACCGGTATACAGGATTCTCAGTTCTTGGGCATAGCACGGGCCCTGCGGTGTTTGGTAAATATCTGCCAGTTTGATCAAGTCAAGTAACTGCAGAGTGCTTAGCACCTCTAGCGCTAATCCGCGGAGGATCAAACATTCTGCGTCGGGTGGGAGGGCAGAGTCAGTCCAGCATTAAGCCTAAAATCT
>PVIA01007736.1:28273-79936 GCA_004024845.1 Tonatia bakeri
GAGGGGGGGGGGGGGGGCGGGGGGGGGGGGGGGGGGGGGGGGGGGGGGGGGGGGGGGGGGGGGGGGGGGGGGGGGGGGAGTCTGGAGCGGAAAAACCTTCCCGATTTGTAGGGGCGGGGCTATTATGTGATGGACAGGCGATAAACCAATGCAAAGGAGAATGGGAGGTGAGTGAGGGCGGGATCTGCAGTTAAACTGGAGCGGTGCTTTGGAGTCACAGTAGCTAACATGCACCAGTGGGGGTTCAGTAGTCCAAGTAAGCTAGGCGCTTTTCATAAATTATCTAGTTTAGTGATCACTGCAACCTTGAGAGTATGCGCTTTGACCTCGCTCTCTTGCGTAAGGAAACTGAGGGTTAGGGGCATTAACTGAGGCACGATACAGCTGGAATCCCAAATTTGGCAGTGTGAACCCAGAGCCCACACTGTTAATGGCTCTGCCGTAGTGTCTGCCCTTCAGAAAATCAAGATGGAGTGAGGTCCAAGTCAAGAGGATTTGGATGAGTGGAACTGACCACATTGTTGGAGGATGTGCCATGAAAAGTGGAAGTAAATACTAATAAATAGCAGGTTTTTCCTACACGGTGTGAGAGCTCTGAGGATGGAGCTGGGAGAGAGACAGAAGGCCAGAGCAAGGTTGTGGGCCCAGCCATGTCTCCATCTGTGGGAGCATTGAAACTCTGCTGCATATCGTGACCCTGGATATGTGTGAATTTACCGTTTCTTACCTGCCTTTGTATTTTACTGTGGATAATGTGATGCTAGGAACTGAGGCAGCCACCTTGTAATCAAGAGAAGAAAAAATGAAGAGATGCTGACCCAGAGTCCTGATATCATCATACCACTAGATCTATATGAAGCTTTCTACCTCTATACTTATTATATGTAGTAACAGACATTTGTACTCTGTTACTTGCTGCCAACGACCCCTTGACAGATGTATCAGGTACCCACATGCCTTTGTACCATCTGTGTGAGGCCAACAGTAGTGGATTTAGTCTGGAGAAGTTTGTTGCATACCTGTTAAGAATGTTGAACCCTGGCCAGTGTGACTCCGTTGGATGCGCATTGTCCTACAAATAAAAAAGTCTCCCATTCAATTCCCAGTCAGGGGACATGCCTGGGTTGCAAGTTTGGTCCCCAGTGTAAGGGGGTGCTGAGCTAGAGTTTCCCCCAAATGGAGAAAACCACCATAGTATCACTTGGAAGGTGAGGGAAGCTAAACAGGGCCCTTGAGAGCTACTTTGCATATCTTGGTCAGTGTTTTAGCAATGTTAAAACCTGTGCCTGCTTGGAGCCAGGGAGATAGGTGTGACTGGAACCCATGATGTGATGTAGCCAGAGGGGCTACCTGCACCTGCAATAACAGCTTGGATGTGGCTTCTGCATCATGGGGCCATGGTTGCTGGGACTAATGATGGCAGCTGAGAAAGGCAGAAGAAATCAGACTACTGGCAGGTGTAGCCTAGTGTGGGAGGAGTCAGAAATGGGGTTATGGAGGAAGATCCACTCCAGGATTTATACCCAGGTGCAGCAGCCTTGCTGGGGCTTGACCACGAAGCTTGGGAGCAGAGAGAGGGTCTCTCTTGACCACACTGCTTAGAAAGCAGCAGAAAAACAGGATGTAGCAGCTGTATGAGGCTGTCTGCTTTGGCCACATGGTTTGAAAGAATGCAGGAGGATTTCCACCAGCCTGCCATGAGGAAGTGCCATGTGGTTTTGGGTTAAGAACAGGAGCCTAGCCAAATTATAGACTATTTCTTTTCCTGAGATACAGTGCCCCTGATTGGTCTGGTTTGGCAAGGGTAGGCAGGATTGTATGTGCATGTTTGTGGGTGTTTTAAAGGGACTTTGGGATTTAATGGTAACATTCTGCCATTACTCTAAACTTGTATAACTTTTGCATAAATAGTTCCTTTCCTTTTTACCAAAGTGTGGCACTGAGAGCCACAATTCCTACCCATGACAGGCAAAAAGAACCCAGAGTAACAAGACCCCTAGGGGGGTTTTCTGTAACACCAGCAGGGGCATGTAAAGAAGGCAGCTAATGGATACTTCTCTCTCACATCTATGTTTCTCTCCCTGTCCTTCTCCCTCCCTCCCCCTCTCTCTAAAATAAAAAATAAAAAAAAATTTAATAAAAGGAAAGGATGATAGGAGAAGATAGGACAGGTTCCTTTTAGATAACCCTTAGCCAAGAAACGGCACTAGCCCCCAGGAAATGTGTGAATCCACTGTAGTCCCACCCCTGTCTCAGATTGTTTACCTCAGTCGAGTGCACCTATTTGTTTCTCTTGGGAGAATTTGGAAAGGAAACAAATGAAGAGACCTCAAAGTCAAGGAATATGCTCTCCCCTGTTGATAGGGCATTGGATTAGATGAGATGTTTATGTGGAAGAGGGAATCATCCCAAAACCATCTTGAAGTGGTCTTCATCTGAGAAGGCCATGGTAGGGACATTTGGCTAACAACAGACAGTCTGTGTATATGTGTGAGTGGGGGACACATTGCTGGAAATTCCCTGCCTGGGCTGGAGGTGGGGATGGGCATTGTGCACATTAGGGAACCTGTGAGTGAGAGAGACCAAACAGAGGAGAGTCTTTAAAAAATAACAAAATCTGCCTTCACCATAAAGAAAAGTCAACTTTGAACACCTGCCAGGACCAGAAAACACCACCATTAGATCCCAAGTCACCTGTTAGGTGAGATAGTTGCTGTCCTTTCTCTGGTCTCCTTCTCAGGGGTTACTGTGTGAGTAGAAGGTGAGGTGAGTAGTATTCCAGGAGAGAGGGGAAAGGAAGATTCACCTTCCTTCTCCTGTCACCTTCCATCCCAAAGAAAAACCAAGTTAGAGAGAAGCTTTAACTTTTCCATAAAAATGTTAAAAATTTTAGAAAATGTGCCCTGGCTGGTGTAGCTCAGTGGATTGAGCACGGGCTGCGAACCAGCCATCGCAGGTTCAATTCCCAGTCAGCGCACATGTCTGGGTTGCAGGCCATGTCCCCCAGCAGCCACACATTGATGTTTCTCTCTCTTTCTCTCTCTCTCCCTCCCTTCCCTCTCTAAAAATAAATAAAATCTTTAAAAAAATTTTTAGAAAACGTCATATATTATGTAAAATTATACATGTGTACAAAAGTAGAAAGAATACAGAAATGAACACCCATTTACTCATTCCCTCATCTCGACAATTACCAATATTCTGCCTTTTGTGTTTTACCTATTCTTCCCCAACACTGTGTTTCCTGGAGTATTTTAAAGTACATCCCAGACATTGATCACTGTACTGGTAAGTAATTCAGTCTGTGTGAGAAAAGGGCTTAAAAAAAAAAAATATAACCACAATGCTATTATCACACCCAACCAAACAATACTATTCCCATAATATCTAATGTTTATAGGCACTCCATATTTGATTTTTCTCCCTTGGATGAAAACATGAATGTTTCAGTTGATTTATTCCAATCAGGATCCAAGCAGTGTCTTTGTGTTCCGTTTGTGTGATGGGTCTCTGAAGTCTTTACTCTGCTACTTTGGCTTTTAACAGCCAGTGATGATTGTTCTCAAGCCTCACCATTTCTTTAGGGGTTGCACAATTTTTATTTTCTAACAATATAATTAGTATTAATTAGCTGGGCTTTTCTTATCACGAAGGATTTTCCCTCATCAACTGTTTGGTTATTCTGAAGTACAGACTATATAGGAAAGTCAGGCTAGATGCTAGAATCTTCTCCTTTATGTATCCATCTTTAGAATAACGTGTAGGTGTCCTGGCACCCTCCGAGAAAGCCAGTAGGTTTGGGTGTTTCATTTGTATGTTTGAATTTATTTGCATCATTATGTACCCATAAGTTTCTATACGAGTATATTTGATTATGCCTATCATTCTTTTTGATGCTCAGATTGTTCCACCTTCAGTGAATTGGCATACCCTCAGGTTGGGACCTTTGTTCTTGTAAAAATACCATATGATCTCACCTACAAGTGGAACCTAATCATCAAAACAAACAAATGAGCAAAATAGACCCAGAGACTTGGAAATAAAGAACAAGCTGACAGTGACCAGAGGGGTGTCGGGGAAGGAGGAGGATAATGAAGGAAAGATGGGGAAGGGGCAAGCCAAGGAAAATGAATAGAGGACTCATGGCCATGGACAGTGTGGGGGGATTTAATGTTTAAGTGGGAGTGGACAAGGCAGGGGAGAGTAATGGGGAAAACAGTGGGACAACTGTAACTGAACAATAAAAAAAGCTGAAAAAACTACACTGTGATCTTTGATGTTTTTCTTAACCTTAAGGTTCAGATATCTTAGGTGCATCTTGCCCCAGATCTGACATCAGATATTTCTATTATTTAGAGAACAAATCTGTCAGGAGAAGCATTTAACTTGAAATGAATTTGGAGCATTGAATATTACATGAAATTAGACATATTTAATTACAGAAAAATGGGATCGTACTAAAATTTAGAGAAAGCTTCTATTTTCTGAAGCTGATGAGATTCATGGTACCTGTTCTAACTCATGTCTGGGAAACTGAATGAACATTCCTAGCACCAAGTTTTCTAATACGTAAAATAGGAATCACAATACATACCTCAATGAGCTGTGATAAGGATGAAATGTAGGAGTTCATGTATCAAGTTCTTATTCTAATAAATGATCCCCAGTGGTGGCAGTAATATTTATTATTTCTGGAATCCAGAGGTCATACTCACCCTCTAGGATACAGGAAAGCTACCCAGATGGTGGAGGATATAAAAACAATGACCTGGTGGGGAAACATACAAATAGTTCCACAGTTTACCAAGGGCTGACTGTGTATGCATGCATACACACACATGTACATTAACTCACAGTTCTGTTGCAGGAGGGAAGGTCATAATAGCATGCCAGACATGATGTCTTGGCTATTAATAATAATTGTATTATCACATACAAACCCAGCATAAGAGATGTTATTATTGCCCTGAGAACGCATGGGTTAGCAACCAGACATTTGAAATGGTGAACTGATTACCTTGGGCAGTGAAAGAAAAAGAAGAAACACTAGATGTCTGGACTCACTTTAGAGAGTTGGTTGTGGTTTTACCCACCGCTTTATCATGACTGCTCAGGTCCCTACAATCACACCAGGGAAACACAGGAATTTATCCCACCCTACCTTTTACTAAGGGAGACACCAGGTAGGCAAAGTAGTTATGAGTGCTAGGAAGAATGGCATAAAAAAAGCATGGCATAGAAAAGAGAAGGCATTTGGCCATAAGAAAGAAATGTTTTGGTTGTTTACTGAGATTTGGTGTAGTTTGTTACCAAGCCCTAAAGCTCACTCATATTTGGCATTATTGCAGATGAGTGCCTAGCACTCAGTGGTGAATAATTAAATATTATTTTATTTAATTGCATGTGTTAATTTGACTAGGCTAAAGAATGCTCAGATAGTTGGTAACACATTACTTCTGAGTGTGTCTGTGAGGGTGTTGACATGTGAATTGGACTGAGTAAAGCAGATGACCTTCCCCAATCTCAGTGAGCATCATCCAGTCTGTGGAGGACCCACATAGAACAAAAAGGTGGAGGGTGAATTTACTCTCTGCTGGAGTTGAGTCATCCATCTTCTCCTGACCTTGGGCTTCAGCCTCAAACTGAGACTTACATTATCTGCTCCCCTCTCAATTTAGGCCTTCAACTCAGGTTCAATTACACCACTGGCTTTCCTTGTTCTCCAGTCTGCAAATGGCAGGTTGTGAGATTTTTTGGCTTCTATAACTGAGTGAGCCAATTCCTATAATGAATATCCTTATATCTCTATACCTACATATCATTTCTTGCTTTTGTTTCTAGAACACCTGTAAAAATTGCCAAGTTAGTGTTTCTCCAACCTGGAGAAGTTTTGAGCTGGAGAAGAACCCAGTGCTTGTGATAGGTGGAATTGTCATTCACATGAAGAAGTAGTTGGAGTCAGCTTCCCAGGCTAAGGAAGAAGGTGAAAAGTTCACTAGTAACTGAGATACTTCTGTGCTGGGATCTGCAAAGACTTGTTCAGTGAACTGCACCCAGGGTTCCTAAAAGCTGCCAGTAACTTGAACACAAGTGTGGCCATAAGGAGTATTTGGTGAAGAAATACACAATGCTGGAGAGGAGTTCATTTGGTTAAACTTTGCCTCAGGGTAGCAAGTTTGGGAACAGAACTGTGGCACACTACTGTGTTTGATTAAAGAGAACCACAGATCCTTTGCTGCCCCTTGTGCTATGAGATAGAGGCAATTTTCCCTCCCCTTATATCTTTGCTGACTTCAAAACTTGTGTGTCCTATAGAATGCAGCAGAAGTGTCACTGTGTCAGTTCTTGGGAAGGCTGGAAGCCTCACATTGGTGCTGTTGGAACCCAACTGCTGTGCTGTAAGGAAGACCAAGCTGGCCTGCAGAGAGACTACGTGGGGAGGCCTAGAAGGATGAAACACAATGTAGGGAAACAGAGGCCTTGTGGGGTATAGGAGCTGAGGCATTCCAGCCCCCAGATGAAGGTGAGACCAGTAGAAGAACCATCCATCAGATACGAGATGGATCATGAGAAATAGTGTTGTTTTAAACTACTGTGTTTTCTGGTGATTTCATTATGCAGCAATAGATCATCAAAACAACTACATAGTACACAGGTAGCAAACACAAGGTCTGCAGGCCAAATCCAGCCCCTCACCTTGTTTTATCCAGCCCTGCACCTTGTTTCTACCCAGTGGCAGCACCGAGGTCTCGTTTAACTGTTAAGGAGTAGTTGCATTTATACAGTCTTGAAATTACATTCGGCCCTTTGAAGGCAACCGTGAGGTTGATGTGGCCCCCAGTGAAAATGAGTTTGACAATCCTGACATAGTACAAAAAAACTGTTGGCAAGATTAAGAAATATGTTCAGGTAAACATTCTGCCCTCATAAGAAAAGGTGAGTGAAGATTTGATGAAGAAATATATTAAAAAAAATTAAAAAGTGAAAAAAAAAGATTTGATGTAAGAAAATGACCCACTGGTGACGTGTTTTGATACAAACTATGCAAATGGAAAAGAATCTAACAATAGGAAAAACAGAATAATTAAGTGACATGAAAGTTTCTTGCTGCTGGAGAGAATCTCGTCTTTGCCATAGTTGGCTGCAAGACTTTGGGCCATAACTTTTCCAATTTTGTGGCTTGGAAAGCACCCCTGGAGTTGTATCTTTCTGAGCTGATGAAGGAGGGCAGTTTGTCATGCAGGTGGCATGTAGGAGAAATGATTTTGTTGGCAACCTGGAGGAATATGTGAAATAAGCCCTCAGTTCACAAAGCCCCATGGGCCTGAAACTAGTGGTAGCACAGAGCTTTGATGAGATAGTGAAGGATGGAAAAAAGATGTTCTGATTGAATTTCGTGCTCCTGGTATGATGTATTTGGAATGTGGAGCCCAAGTATAAAGAATTCAAGATGAAGGTAAACTGACGTCTTGATACTGTGAGAGCCATGGGAAATACAGGAAAAGTGGAAGCTTCCTGACTGGCTACTTTCATCCCATCTATAGGAAGTTAAATTTAGAGAGATGAAGGCAGTTGGAAAACAAATGAAGTTATTAACTGCCTACAGTGAAAAGCTACATCTATACTGGTAATCCTAAATAGAAAAAAATGCCTAGAAGCTTGATAACACCATAACCAAAAGAAGCACTTTGTAAAAGCCCTTCCAGCAAGGATGGGAAAACCAGTGGGTGCTCTGGAAGGGAGGAGTGTGCTTCTTTTAGGACTGAGAAAACAGCATAGATCAGTGGCTCCCAACCGTTTTTGGTACCAGGGACTGATTTTGTGGAAGACAGTTTTTCCATGGACCAGGAGTGGGGAAATAGTTTTGGGATTCAAGCTCATTACATTCAAACTCACCTCCTGCTGTGTGGCCTGATTCCTAACAAGCCTGGATGGACTGGTACTAGTTCTGGGCCCAGAGATTAGGGACCCCTACACAGATAGACTCTACATCCTGCTGACTTTAGCTGCTCCCTCTGTGGAGACACAAGGACCAGGTGATGGTGGTGGTTTGCGGAAAGTTGTTTGTATTGGAGCAAATGTTGTGGCATGGGGGTAGTTAAGTTGGGGAGATTATATTTGCAACAGTAAAAATTAATGTTATAATGTTACAATTTTAATGCTTTCAAATGTTTTAAATCTTATTTTATTTTATTATTATTTTTAAATCCTCACCCAAGGATATCTTTTTATTGATGTTCAGAGAGAGAGAGAAAGAGAGAGAGAGAGAAACATTGATCGGTTGGCTCCTATACATGCCCTGGCCAAGGATTGCAACTGCAACCTAGGTGCTGTGACTGGGAATGAAAGCTGCAAACTTTTGATTTATGGGATGATGCTCCAACCAACTGAATCAATCACCTAACCAGAGCATAATTTATTTTTGAATGGTATTTTAAGAAACCCACTGCTGACTTCTGGCCAAGATGGAGGCATACATAGGAACACTGTACCTCCTTGCAAAACCAAAAGAAGGACAGCAACAAATTTAAAAACAAAAAACACCAGAACTGCCAGAAAATCAAACTATAGAAGTCTGAAAACCAAGGAGTTAAAGAAGAAACATTCATTCAGACTGGTAGGAAGGGTGGAAACAGGCAGCTGGGGCAGAGAGGACTCATGGCAAGGTAGCAACTGAAGGACCTGGGTGTGCAAGGTGGTGGCTGGCAGATTGAGTGGTCCCACATTTGCATGCGGATAAACTGGGAGGAACAACTGAGGAGCGAGTAAGACTGTACAACCCAGGGTTCCAGCGCGGGGAAATAAAGCCTCAAAACATTTGACTGAAAAAACCTGTAGGGGTTGAGGCAGTGGGTGAAACTTGCAGCCTCACAAGAGAGTTTGTCAGAGAGACCCACAACGTCCTAGAATGTACACAAACCCACCCGCCAGCAATCAGCACCAGAAGGGCCCAATTTGCTTATGGGTAGTGGAGAAAGTGACTGAAAGCTTGCCAAGAGCAAAGCAGGCTACATTGTTCCCTCTCAGATCCTTCCTCCACATACAGCACCACAACACATTAATGAGGGTTGCCCTGCTCTGGAAAATACCTAAGGCTCCACACCTTACTACTTAAAAGGTGCCTGAGACAAAAAAAAGTGGCCCAAATGAAAGAACAGACCAAAGCTACAGAAAAAAAAGATACAACTATGTGATGAAGAGATAGCCAACCTATCAGATTGAGAGTTCAAAACAGTGGTAATCAGAATGCTCACAGAAATGGTTGAGTATGGTTGCAAAATAGAGGAAGAAGTGAAGGCTATGCAAAATGAAATAAAGAAAAATGTACAGGGAACCAACAGTGATGGAAAGGAAACTGGGACTCAAAACAAAGATTTGGAACAGAAGGAAGAAATAAACATTCGACCAGAACGGAATGAAGAAACAAGAATTTAAAAAAATGAGGAGAGACTTAGGAACATATAGGACAATTTTAAACATTCCAACATCTGAATCAAAGGGGTGCCAGAAGGAGAAGAGGAAGAACAAGAAATTGAAAATTTACTTGAACCAATAATAAATGACAACTTCCCCAGTCTGGTGAAGGAAATAGACATGCAAGTCCAGGACATTCAGAGAGTCACAAAGAAGTTGGATCCAAGAAGAAATACACCAAGACACATCATCATTAAATTACCCAATACTAAAGATAAGGAGAGAATCTTAAAACTTTTAACAAACTTTAAAAGCTTTAACAAACTTTAAGTTTTAGAGAAGCCTATTGTTCATAATGAAATTGAATGGAAAATACAGAGATTTCTCATATACCTCCCACCACCACATATGCATAGTCTCTCCCACTTTCAAAATCCAGCACTAGAGTGGTACATTTCTTAAGCTTGTAAAATTACATTGAACCATCATTATCATTCAAAGACCATAGTTTTATGAGTTTGGACAAAACCATAATGACATGTATCAACCATTTTAATATCATACATTGTTGTTTCACTGCCATAAAAATATTTTTTCTCTGCCTATTCATCTTTCCTTTCTGAGGAATGTTTTGGTTGCTTCCAAGTTTTAGTAATTATGAAGAAAGCTGATATGAACATACATGAACAGGCTTTTGTGTGAACATAAATTTTCAGTTAGTTTGGGTAAATACTAAGGTGTACTACTGCTGGATTGCATAATAAGAGTAAGTTCAGTTTTGTAAGAAACTGCCAAACTATCTTTCAAAGTGGTTATACCATTTTGCATTTTCATCAACAATGAATGCGAGTTCTTATTGCTCCACATCCTCATCAACACTTGACATTGCCAATGTTGGATTTTGACCACTCCAATAGGTGTATATTGGTATCTCATTGTCTGTTCAGGCTCTTTGGGCAATTTTTAAGTCAAGTTGCTTATTTTCTTATTGTTGAAGTTATTTGTATATTTTGTGTGCAAGTTCTTTATCATATATGTGTCTTGTAAATATTTTCTCCCAGTCTATGGCTTGTCTTATTCTCTTGATGATGTCTTTCACAGAGCAGAAGTTTTTTCGCTACAGTGAAGTCTAGCTTCTCAATGATTTGTTTCATGTATTGTGCCTTTGGTGTTGGAATCTAAAAAGTCATTGCCACATGACTTTTATATTTTGTACAAATGGAAACAAACAAACAAAAGCTAGATGGCAATTCTTATATTAGACAAAATAGACTTTAAAACAAAGGCATAATAAGAGACAAAGAGGAACATTACATAATGATAAAGGGATCAATCCAACAAAAGGATATAACCTTTGTAAACATTATGCACCCACATAGGAACACCTAAATATATAAAGCAAATATTGATAAACTAAGAGATAGATTGACAGTAATACAGTCATAGTAGAAGACTTTAATGCCTCATTGACATTAACTGGTAAATCTTCCAGACAGAAAATCATCAAGGAAAGAGAGGATTTAAATGACTCATTACACCAGATGGAGTTAATTTGTGATTTTTGAGCATTTTACCCCAAAGCAGCAGAATATACATTTTTTCAAGTGCACATGGAACATGTTCCAGAACAGACCACACATTAGGGCATAAAAAAAGTCTCAATAAATTCAAGAAGACTGAAATCATGTCAAGCATCTTCTCTGACCACAATGGTAGGAAACAAGAAGTGAAGAGGAAGAAAACTGAAAAACAAACACTTGAAGTTTAAATAATATTCTACTAAACAATGAAGGAGTTCAAAATGAGATCAAGGGAGAAATCAAAACATACCTTGAGACAGATTAAACTGAAAACATAACAGAAAAAAACTATGAAACACAGCAAAAGCATTCATAACACTAAAGGCCTACCTCAACAAACAAGAAAAACCTCAAATAAACACTCTAACCTTATGCCTAAAGAAACTAGAAGAAGAACAATAAACAAAGCCCAAAGTGAGTAGAAGAAAAAAAAAGATCAAAGCAGAAATAAACAAAAGAGAGTCTTATAAACTGCAAAAGATCAATGAAACCAAGATCTGGTTCTTTGAAAAGAAAAACAAGATTGATTGAGTGCGGGCTGCGAACCAGGCATCGCAGGTTCGATTCCCAGTCAGGGCACATGCCTAGGTTGCAGGCCATGTCCCCCAGCAACCGCACATTGATGTTTCTCTCTCTCTCTCTCTCTCTCTCTCTCTCTCTCTCCCCTCCTCCCTCCCTCCCTCCCTTCCCTCTCTAAAAATAAATAAATAAAATCTTTAAAAAAAAGTTAAACTTAAAAAAAAAAAGAAAAACAAGATTGATAAAATTTTAGGCAGACTCAACAAGAAAAAGAGAGGACCTAAATAAATAAAATCAGAAATGAAAGAGGAGAAATGACAAATGACACCACAAAAATAAAAGTTATAATAAAATACTATAAAAAATATTTGCAAATAAATTGGACAGTCTGGACAAAATGGATATACTTAGCCATAAAAATAATGAGAACTCTGGATCAAGATGTTGAAGTAGGTAAATGTGGTACTTGCTTCCTCTCATTACCACATCAAAATTACAACTAAACTATAGAACAATAATCATTTAGAATCACCTGAAATGTAGCTGAACAGAAGTCCTATAACTAAGTTTATAAAGAAGAGATCATATTGAGACTGGCAGGAGGGGTGGAGCACTGAAAAGCATGGGCCCCACAACCATGTGTGGTGGTTAAAAATTGGAAAGGATATCTAGGTTTTGGAGGTCCCTCCCTTAAAAGTGAGGTGTCCCATCCCCAAACCAGGGCACCCATCTGGGGTTCTAGTGCTAGGAAAAGAAATTCCCATAATTTCTGACTATGAAAACCAGCAGGGATTATGGCTGAATGAGACAGAGTGCTTCAGGAGTTTTGGGCAATTCTTAAATGGCCTGCATAAGGACTTACTTGGACTCCTTCAGTCTTTTATTTTCTTTTTTAAATTTAATCTTTATTGTAATTTTTCCATTACCATTTAGTCCCATGTACTCCCCTCCCCCTAGCAATCAGGACACTGTTATCCATGTCTGTGAGTTCTTTCTCCTTTTTGCTCAATCCCTTCAACCCCTAACCTCCCCCACTCCCAGCTGTCGTCCTGCTCTCTATCTATGAGACTGTCTCTCTTTTGCTTATTAGTTCAGTTTGTTCATTGGATTCTACTTATCACTGAAATCATATGGTATTTGTCATTCTCTGACTGGCTTATTTCACTTAACATAATCTTCTCCAGGTCCATCTATACTATCGCAAAGGGTAAAACTTTCTTTTTTACGGCCAAGTAGTATTCCATTGTGTAAATGTACCATCATTGTTTTATCCACTCATTCACTGATAGATACATGGGCTGATTCCATATCTTGGCAATTGTAAATAATGCTGTAATGAAAATAGGGGTGCTTATGTTCTTTTTTTATTGTTCAAGTATGGTTGTCTCTGTTTTCTCCCCAACACTCCCCCCACCCCAGCCATACCCACTTCCCACCCTCAATCCTTCACCCCCTTCACTTTGTCCATGTGTCCTTTATCCATGTTCCTTGACTACCCTTCTCCCTTTTCCCCTTATCTCCTCCCACCTCTCCTCTAGTTACTGTTGGTTTGTTCTTTATTTCAATGTTTCTGGTTATATTTTGCTTGCTTATTTGTTTTGTGGATTTGGTTCCACTTATAGGTGAGATCATATGGTATTTGTCTTTCACCTCCTGGCTTATTTTACTTAGCATAATGCTCTCCAGACTCATCCATGCTGTTGCAAATGGTAGGAGCTCCTTCTTTCCTCCTGCTGTGTAGTATTCCATTGTGTAAATGTACCACATGTTTTGATGCACATTTACTGATGGGCACTTAGGTTACTTCCAACACTTGGCTATTGTAAATTGTGCTGCTATAAACATTGGGGTGCATAGGTTCTTTTAAATTGGTGTTCCAGGATTCTTAGGGTATAATCCCAGAAGTGGAACTGCAGGGTCAAATGGCAGTTCCACTTTTACTTTTCTGAGGAAATTCCATACTGTTTTCCACAATGGCTGCACCAGTCTGCATTCCCACCAACACTGCACTGGGGTTCACTTTTCTCCACAACCTTGCCAGCTCTTGTTGTTTGTTGATTTGGTTATGATGGCCATACTGACTGATGAGAAATGGTATCTTACTGTGGCTTTACTTTGTGTCTTTTTGATGGCTAGTGATGCTGAGCATCCTTTCACATGTTTCTGGGCCCTCCATACGTCCTCCTTGGAGAAATGTCTGTTCAGGTCATTGCCCAATTTTTAATTGGATTGTTTGTCTTCCTGGAGTGGAGTCCTGCATGTTCTTTATGTATTTTGGAGATCAAACCCTTGTTGGAGATATAATTGGCAAATATATTTTCCCATATGGTTGGTTCCCTTTTCATTTTGCTGATGTTTTCTTTAGCCATGCAGAAGCTTTTTATTTTGATGAAGTCTAATATGTTTATTCTTTCCTTTATATCCCTTGTCCTAGGTGACATATCAGTGAAAATATTGCTTCATGGAATATCTGAAAATTTCCTGCCTATGTTCTCCTCTAGGACTTTTATGGTGTTGCAACTTATATTTAAGTCTTTTATCAGTCTTGAATTTATTTTTGTGTATGGTGTAAGTTGGTGATCAAGTTTCATGTTTTTGCATGCAGCTGTCCAGATCTTCCAACACCATTTGTTGAAGAGGCTATTTTTACTTCATTTTATGCTTCTGCCCTCTTTGTTGAATATTAATTAACCATAGAGACTTGGGTTTATTTCTGGGCTCTCTATTCTGTTCCATTGATCTATGCATCTATTGTTATGCCAGTACCAGACCATTTTGATTACAGTGGCCTTGTAATATATTTTGATATCAGGTATTGTGATCCCTCCTACTTTGTTCTTCTTTCTCAAAATTGCTACAGCTATTTAGGGTGATTTACAGTTCATGTAAATTTTTGGAATGTTTGTTCTATATCTGTGAAATATGTCATGGGTACTTTAATAGGGATTGCATTGAATCTATAAATCACTTTGGGAGGTGTGGACATTTTACTGTTAATTCTTCCACGAGCATGGTACATGCTTCCATCTGTTTGTGTCTTCCTTAATTTCTTCAGTGTTGTATAGTTTCCTGAGTACAGGTCTTTTACCTCCTTGGTTAGGTTTATTGCTAAATACTTCATTTTTCTTATTGCTCTAGCAAATGGGATTTTTTCCCTGATTTTCTGTTTCTGATGTTTCATTGTTGGTGTCCAAAAATGCCTTTGATTTCTGAGTATTGGCTTTGTAACCAGCTGTTTTGCCAAATTCATTTACTAGGCCAAGCAGTGTTTTGGTGGAGTCTATAGGATTTTCTTTTTACACTATCATGTCATCTGCAAACAATGACAGTTTTTTGTCATCCTTTCCAATTTGGATGCCTTTTGTTTCTTTTTCTTGCCTTATCACTGTGGCTAGGACTTCCAATACTCTGTTGAATAGAAGTGGTGAAAGTGGGCATCCTTGTCTTGCTCCTGGTCTTAGTGGGAAAACTCTAAGTTTTTGCCCATTGAGTATGATGTTGACTGTAAGTCTCTCATATATGGCCTTTATTATGTTGGGGAATGCTCCCTCTATTCTCACTTTGCTGAGTGTTTTTATCATAAATGGGTGCTGTACCTTATCAAATGCTTTTTCCCCATCTATTGATATGATCATGTGATTTTTGTCTTTGCTTTTGCTTATGTGATGCATTACCTTTATTGATTTGTGAATATTGTACCATCCTTGCATCCCTGGGATGAATCCAACTTGGTCATGGTGTATGATCTTTTTAGTGTATTGTTGGATGTGGTTTGCCAAAATTTTGTTGAGGATTTCAGCATCTATATTCATCAGTGATATTGGCCTGACGTTTTCTTTCTTTGTTCTGTCTTTATCTGGTTTTGGGATTAGGATGATGCTGGCCTCATAAAAAGAGTTTGGGAGTCTTCCATCTTTTTGGATTTTTTGGAATAGTCTATGAAGGATAGGGGTTAGCTCTTTGTTAAATGCTTGGTAGAATTCTCCTGTGAAACCATCTGGTCTAGGGCTTTTGTGTAGGAAGCTTTTTAATTACTGTTTCAATTTCAATTTCATCAGGTGTTATTGAACTGTTCAGACCTTCTGCTTCTTCTTTATTGAGTTTTGGAAGATTATATTTTTCTAGAAATTTGTCCATTTCACCTAGGTTTTAAAATTTCTGGGCATATAGTTCTTCATAGTAATTTTTTACAGTCCTTTGTATTTCTGTGGTTTCATTTGTAATCTCTCCTCTTTCATTTCTGATTGTGTTTATTTGGGTCCTCTCTCTTTTTTCTTGATGAGCCTGCTTAAAGGCTTGTTGATTTTGTTTATCTTTTCAAAGAACCAGCTCCTGGATTCATTGATCCTTAGAATTGTGCTTTTAGTCTCTATGTCATTTAATTCTGCTCTGACCTTGGTTATTTCCTTCCTTCTACTTGGTCTGGGTTGTCTTTGTTGTTGTTCCTCAATTTCTTGTAGGTGTAGGGTTAGGTTGTTTATTTGCAATGTTTCTATCTTTTCTAGGTAGATCTGTACCACTATGAACTTCCCTGTCAGGACTGCCTTTGCTGTGTCCCATAAGTTTTGTGTTGTTGTGAGTTCATTTTCCTTTGTTTCCAGAAACTTTTTGATTTCTTCCCTAATCTCATTCTTGAGCCATTCATTGTTTAATAGCATGCTATTCAATCTCCATGATTTTGAGTGTTTTGGGTTTTTTTTCCTGGGGTTGGTTTCTAGTTTCAGTCCCCTGTGGTCAGAAAAAATACTTGATATAATTTCAATTTTCTTGAATTTGTTGAGGCTTGTTTTGTGTCCTATCATATGGCTTATCATTGAAAATGTTCCATGTGCACTTAAGAAGAATGTGTATTTTGATTCTTTGGTATGAAGGGTTCTATATATATCAGTTAAGTTCATTTCATCTAGGGCATTGTTCAATGCCACAATACCTTTGTTGACATTTTGTGGAAGATCTGTCCTTTTTTGACAGTGGGGTGTTAAAATCCCCTAGTATAAGTATGTTGCTGTCCATATCTTTCTTGAAGACCTCCAAGGTTTTTCTTACGTATTTGGGTGCTCCTATGTTGGGTGCATATATGTTTATAATGTTTATGTCTTCTTGATGGGTTCTTCCCTCGAGTATTATGAAGTGACCTTCTGGGTCTCTTTTTATAGTTCTTTTTTTGAAGTCTATTTTGTCTGATATGAGTATTGCTATCCTGGCCTTTTTTCCCCTGCCCATTTGTTTGGAATATTTGTTTCCAGCCCTTCACTTTCAGTCTTAAGAAGAATGTGTATTTTGCTTCTTTGGTATGAAGGGATATGTGTGTGTGTGTGTGTGTGTGTGTGTGTGTGTGTCCAGTTAAGTCCACTTCATCTAGGGCATTGTTCAATGCCACAATATCTTTGTTGACATTTTGTTTGGAAGATCTATCCATTTTTGACAGTGGGGTTCTAAAATCCCCTAGTATAAGTGTCTTTTCTTCTGAGGTGGGCCTTTTGTAGGCAGCATATGTGCAGGTCATGTTTTTGTATCCATTCAGCTACTTTATGTCTTTTGATAGGGGCATTTACTCCATTTACATTTAAGATTATTATTAATAGGTAGTTATTCATTGCCAGTTTACTCCCTTTGACCTGTGTTCCTGTCTCTCTCTCTCCCCCTCTCTCTCTCTCCCCCTCTCTCTCTCTCCCCCTCTCTCTCTCCCTCTCTCTCTCTCTTTCTTACTTTTCTTAAAGCAGTCCCTTCAGCATGTACCGCAGAGCTGGTTCGGTGACGGTGTATTCTTTCAGCCTTCTTTTGTCTGGGAAACTCCTTATTTGGCCTTCCTTCCATGTGAATTGACAACTTGCTGGGTAGAGTAATCTTGGTTGCAGGCCTTTGCTTTTCATTACTTGGAATATTTCTTGCCATTCCATTCTGGCTTATAGTGTTTCTGTTGAGAAGTCAAGAGAAGTGTAGTCTTATTGAGAAGTTTCTAGTCTTATTGGGGTTCCCTTGTATGTTACCTCCTGTTTCTCCCTTGCTGCCTTTAAATTTCTCTCTGTCTTGGAATTTTGCCATTTTAGTTATGATGTGTCTGTAAATGGGCCTCTTAGGGTTCCTCTTGATTGGGACCTTCTCTGCTTCCTGGATTTGTGTGACTTTTTCTCTCATCAAGTTAGAGAAGTTTTCCATCATTACTTTTTCAAACAGGTTTTCTATTCCCTGCTCTTCTTCTTCTGGTGTCCCTATTATATGGATATTATTACGTTTCATATTGTCTTGCATTTCTCTTAATCCCTCTTCATTCTTTCTGAGCCTCTTTTCTTTTCCTTGCTCTTTCTGGGTGTTTTTTTCTACCTTGTCCTCCAGCTTGCTGATTCAATCCTCTGCTTCATCATCTAGCTTGCTTTTGATTCCTTCTACTGTGTTCTTCAATTCAGAAATTGTATTCTTCATTTCCTCTTGGCTATTGTTGATTGTTTCTATGTCCTTTTTCATGCTGACATTGTAATAAGTTTCTCATTGCTTCCCTGTAGATTTTAGTAATTCTCACTGAGGTCATTGAGCTTCCTTATAACCATTGTTTTGAACTCAGTATCCGATAGTTTACTTGCCTCTGTTTTATTTAGCATTCTTTCCGAGGATTCTTCCTATCCTTTCTGTTGGGGGTTGTTTCTTTGTCTTCCCATATTTGTGAGACTCTTCTTGTTTGCCTCTGCTTCTTAAATTGATCTGTTCTGACTCCATGAGTTTTTGGTGTGGACTTCTATGATAGAAGACCTGTGAGATTCAGTGGTGCAGTCTCCTTGATTTCCTGAACCTGAAGCTCTTGGGATGCTGGCTCTCTGAATGTAATTGGGTTTTGATTGTTGTTGGGTTGTTCTTTGATGGGTCCTTCCCTCCATCTGGTTGACTGAGGGTCACTGTGCCCACGTCCTCTTGTATGCTGTTGTGCAGGTGCTGCCAGAACAAAATCACATAGGCTAAGAAACAAACCCATATCTGTAAAAATATCTCCTGTCCCTGACAATCCCACTATCAACAGTAAATGAACCTTTACTAATAAGGGTGTAAAGAGATTAAGGCTATTATAAGGAAGGAGAGAAATGAACTATAGTATGAAATCTAGTAACTTGATATGCACAAACTTGATGGACAAGAAATGAATGTTAAAAAGCTATGCAGGAAAGAAAATATCTCAAATCATGGAGAAGGCCACAGTGGATTTCATCTTGGTAGCCTCTAGTATTTACCACTGTTTTTCCTCTCTGGGTTCGCCTCTGGTGATATCAGCTGTTGATCCCGTCTGGTCTTAGGCACCCTGCTCCAAGACTGCTAGGGGTCTACTGTCCGTGGTTGTCTTCTTCAGTTATTAATGTACTTACTCTGTGCTCAGCAGTCAGGTTTAAGCAATGTAGGGCAGGGCCAAATCTCTCCTGGGGTTGGGACCATTGTTTCCCCTTAGACTGCTGATGCTCAGAGGGAAGTGGTCTGTCTGAGCAGGATGGCTGCTGCCATATGGGTGATAACACAGCCCCTGGTATCCTGTCAGGTACTCTCTCAGTTTATTTCCCAAAGGTTCATCCCCCAGTCTCTCTTTAAGCACCTCTAGTCTGCTGTGCCCCCTCTTTGTCAGGGATATGCTGTCTGTGGCTATCTCCTTCAGTTGTTAATCTAGTCATTCTGTATTTCGCAGTCAGACGTAAGCAATACAGAGCTAGGGCAGAGTCTCTTCTGGGGTCAGGCAGCTGTTTCCCCTTAGGCTGCTGCTGCAGTCATAGGGGAGTGGTCTTCATGAGCAGGATGGCTTCTGCCATATGGGGGATACTCAGCACTGGGATCCTGTCAGCTACTCTATCAGTTCTCTCCCTAAACTTCCGTCCCCAGTCTTTCCTCAGGCATCTCCAGCCCACTCTGTCCCTACCTTTGGTGGAGCCGTGGTTAAGTGGCTGCACTGAAAATTTGTGCATTGACCCTTTAAATGGCTCTTCGCATCTCTAGCCATCCATCTCTGGCAGAGCCACCCTGATGCTTTTCTCTGCTGGTTGTTATCTGTGTACATTTTGGTATTCTAGGCTGGAGATCCCAGCTTAGGGTTTAGACCCACACTTCTTAAGGGGATCCAACCAGTCTCTTAATTATCCCTCTAGCACTGATGTCTGTGGGCACCTAGCCAGCCTCCTCTTGCCTCCACTGCAGTCCTTACCAGTCAGTTAGTGCTAAAGATGATTCTTGTGTGTGTCGAAGGTTATAGGGCTTCTCTCTTGCTATTGTTCAGTTGTTTGTCCTGGGTGATTTCTCCACAATTTAGTTGTAATTCCAGATTGGTCCTGGGAGGAGATTAGTGTGGCTTCCATTTACTCCTACGGCATCTTGACTCCCTTGGACTCATTCAGTCTCTAAATCCAGCACTGGAGCAGCAATACAAAAGACATCAGAGACACATGGGGCAAACTGAATTCTTCAATGACAGCTGACAGAGCACCTTTTCCTGAAACAGAAGTGCTGGCAGAGGCTGTTGTGCTGAGCCCTCCCAACACAGAGATGGCAGGTGGGTGCCATATATGAGACTCTATCAACCTGGTTAACACTATTTGCCTTGCCCCACCCAACTTGCAGGCCCAACAAGCCATTTCCAGGCTTTTCTGTACAAATAGCCTGTCTTTGCTAATGCTGTGGACTTTCCTAAATTCCCTTAAAGGTTAATAAACCCCAAACAAGAAGCATTCAGCCTTGGTGTGGCCTATGACTTTTGCTAAGTGGCCCCGGGCCCAAACCTCTGGCACCTGGCCTTGGATCTCAGTTTGGTGTCTCCCTGAAATCTCCAAGCCCAGCACAAGTAGCAGCATAGTGCAGATAGCTTTATAGCTCACGTCAGGTGGCCATGGCTAGTGCACAGGTGGCAGCTGATGTTGACCTGCACCTTCCAGGAGACCCCAGAATGAGGACACTCACCGCTCTGGAGCACCACTCAACCACCTTCGTGAGTAACACCCTCAAAAGAGAGAGTTTGTTGGCATCAGAGCCCAGCTGAAGCAAGTCTTGCTTAATGGATTTAGCCCCTACCACTGTAGTCTCAGGCAGTGCTTGCAGCTGATTGGTCTGGGGGTCAATCCCTTCCATTGAAATGCCAACAGCAATCAAGACTCAACTGCAACAGGTGCACACAGTTCACATAGGGGTGAGCACCCAACTCAGGTGACCAGGGAGGCTGCACCACTAGGCCCTACAGGACACCTACTGCATAAACCCACTTTACTAAGAATGGGAGACATAGCAGCTCTATCTAATACATAGAAAAAAAGCACAGTAAGGCAGCCAAAATGAGGAGACAATGAAACATGTCCCAAATGAAAGAACAGAACTAAACAAAATGGAAACAAATAATCTATCAGATGCAGAGTTCAAAGCACTGGTTATAAGGATGTTCAATGAACTTAGGGGAAGGGTAAATGACCTTAATGAGAACTTCAACAAAGATATAGGAAACATAAAAAAAATAAGAAAACATAAAAAAGAACCAGTAAGAAATGAAGAATACAATGAAGCAGAAGATCAAGTCAGCAATTTGCAAGATGAAGAAGTAGATAATACCTGATCAGAATAGCAAAAGAAAAAGAAGACTAAAAAATGAGGATAGTATAAGGAGCCTCTGAGACAATTTCAAGTGTTCCAATATTCACATCATAGGGGTGCTGGAAGGAGAAGAGAGAGAGCAAGAGACCGATAATCTTCTTGAAAAATAATGACAGAAAACTTCCCTAATCTGGTGAAGGAAATAGACCTACAATTCCAGAAAATGTAGAGAGTCCCAAACAAAATGAACCCAAAGAGATCCACACCAAGACACATCATAATTAAAATGCCAAAGATTAAAGGAAAAGAGAAAATCTTAAAAACAGCAAGAGAAAAGTAGTTAATTACCTACAAGTGAGCTCCCATAAGTCTGTAAGATGATTTCACAAGAGAAATTTTGCAGGCCAGAACCGAGTGACAAGAAATGTTCAAAGTGATGAAAAGCAAGGACTTAAAACCAAGATTACTCTACCCAGCAAGACCATCATTTAGAATCAGACAGATAAAGAGCCTCCCAGACAAGAAAAAGCTAAAGAAGTTCATCACCAACAAACCAGTATTACAAGAAATTTTAAAGAGTCTTCTTCCATAAGAAGAAGAAAAGAGTGATAAAAATATGAATAATAAAATAGCAATAAATACATATCTATCAACAATTACTTTAAAGGCAAATGGGTTAAATGCTTCAATCAAAAGACATGGTGGTTGAATGGATAACAAAACAAGACACTTATATATGCTGTCTACAAGACTCACTTCAGATTGAAAGGCACACAGACTGAAAGTAAAGTGATGGAAAAAGATATTTTGTAAAAATGGAAATAAAAGAAAGCTGTGGTAGCAATACTTATCCAAGACAAAACAGACTTTAAAACAAGGGCTATAACCAGAGACAAGGGAGAACCCAGCAATTCCACTTGCAGATATTTATCTGAAGAAGCCCAAAACACTAAATCAAAAAAGACACACGCATTCATACATTCGTTACAGCATTAATTACAATGGCCAAGATACAGAAGTAACGTAAGTGTCCCTCAACACATGAATGAATAAAGAAGTGGTGCATGTATACAATAAAATATGACTCAGCCATAAAAAAGAATGTAATCTTGCCATCTGCAACAACATAGATGACCTAGAGGGTATTGTGCTGAGTGTGAAATAAGTCAGACAAAGACAAATGCCAGATGATTTCACTTATATGTGGACTCTGAAAAATAGAATAAATGAACAAGCAGAACGGAAACAGATTTTCAGATTCAGAAAACATTTTGACCATTGCCAAACGTGAGGGGATTGTAGGGATGGGCAAAAGGGGTGAAGGGATTAAGAAGTACAACTTGGTAGTTACAGAATAGTCATAGGGGTAGAAAGTGCTGCAGAGGGAATGTAGTCAATAATATTGTAATAACTATGTATGGTGCCTGGTGGTTATTTGAAATATTGAGGAGATCACTTCATAAAATATATGGTTGTCTACCTATTATACTGTACACCTGAAACTAACATAAAATTATATTGAATGTCAATGATAGTTAAAAAATAAAATTAAAAATAATAAAAAAGAAAATAAAAAGTCATTGCTATACCCAAGGTTACCTAAACTTTCTCCTATATCATCTTATAAGAGTTGTATAGTTTTGCAGTTTACATTTAGGTGTACAATTCATTTTGAGTTAATTTGTGTGAAGGATGTAAAGTCTGTGTCTAGATTATTTTTTTTAATATGGATGACTAGTAATTTCAACATCGCCTACTGAGGTGACTATCTTTGCTTTATTGTATTGTCCTTGCTCCTTTGTTAAAGATCAGTTGACTATATGTGGGTCAATTTCTAGACCTTCTATTTTGTCCCGTTGATCTATTTGTCTTTTTTTTTGCCAAAACCGCAGTCTTGATTACTATAACTTTATAATAAGTCTTGAAGTTAGGTGATGTCAATCCCCTGTCTTTGTTCTTCTTTTAAAATATTTTGTTGGCTATTTTGAGTCTTTTGCCTCTCCATGTGAACATTACAATAAGTTTGTTGATACTAACAAAATGATTTGCTAGGATTTTGGTTGGGATTGCATTGACTACGATCAAGTCCAGAAGAACTGACATCTTGACAATACCATATTTTCCTATCCATGAACATGGAATATCTCTACATTTACTTAGTTCTTTTTTGATTACTTCATCAGAGTTTTGTATTTTTCCTCATGTAGGCCTTATGCATACTTATTAGACTTAAGCATTTAATTTTTCATATGCTAATATAAATGGGTTTGTGTTTTTTATTTCAAATCTCCTTGTTCAGGGCTGATATGTATGATGGATTTTGAATATTAATATTGTATTCTGCAACTTTGCTATAATTGCTTATTAGTTCCTAGAGTTTTTTGGTAGATGATTATGTGATCTGTAAGCAGAGGCAGTTTTATTTCTTCTTTCCCAATTTGTACACCTTTTATTTCTTTTACTTGTCTTATTGCATTAAGTGGATTTCCAGTAAAATATTCAAAATAAGCAGTGAGATGGGACATCCTTGTCTTGTTCCTATGTTAGCAGGACAGCTTCTGGTTTGTCAGCATTAAGTGTGATATTGGCTGTAGACTTTTTGTAGATGTTCTTTAGCAAGTTGTAGAAGTTCTCTTCTATTCTAGTTTGCTAAGAGTCTTTATAATGAATTGGTACTGGTACACTTGTAATTAAAATCACATGATTTTTCCAGTGATTTTATGATTTTATTTTTAAATCTATGGCTTTTTTTCTTTGGTATAAATTGCCTTTGTGGTATTTTTCTTTTTAAACTAGAATCTGAAGAGATTTTCAATGATATAAATAAGGAGACAAAGGAGAAGACAAAAGGAGAGAAAGGTAAAGGAGTGGAGAAAGGAGGACAGTGAGTGGGAGGAGAAAAGGAAAAGAATTTGAGAGGGAGGATGACTATAGGGAAATGGCAGTTGGTTAGAAAGTACCTCATATAAACTGAAGAGCCTGGTTGACATTTCCCTGGGATACCATGACAGCAAAATGTGTCACTAAGAGTTGGGTTCCAAGGCTGAAGGTGTTTGACTATTTGTGGTGGCAGAAAAGGTGCTGGTTTTGTGATGATTCTTTGGACCTTCCATTGCTGAGAACAAGAGCTGGGATGAAGCTCCTGCTGACCTTCTGATCTACATAGACACTTTTCAGGTAGAAATGTGATGACTGTTCTGCCTGTGTCCTTCCCACAGGCACCCATCCTGAGGCAAGCCCACACTAGATATGGGTGACAAGGGTTGTGTGGGCCTGATTGAGAGCAGGCTAAGCACTGCTGGACCAACATCCTGGGGAAAAAATGGATTCAGATTGTCAGTCATGGGGAAGGGAGAGGAAGGCAGGACTCACCAGGAGTTCCTTCTTCCCTTCCAGCCTGACCCTGCTTCATCTTCCAGGGCAGCCTCTAAGGCCCCTCTTTCTGCAGGAGGAGATGCTCTAGCAGTGGTGAGGGGCTTTACATCCCACCCACTCCAAAATCTTTCAGCTTTCATGGCCACCTCAAACGCAGTCACCTTTCCTGGTCCCCTTGTCTTCTCTTCCTTGGTTTCTTGATTTTTTTCACATGGCACATTTCAGATTCTGATGGGCTCTATGCCCTCCTTATTTATTTGCTTTTGGTCCATTTCTTCAACCAGAACAAAGCTCCACAGAGGTAGGCAGGGCTTTGTGTCTCTTTGTTGCTGTTCCAACCCCAGTACCTATATATTGCCTTGCTCTTAGTAGCTTTCAATACCTACTAAATAAATAAATGAACATGGGGTACTTCTGTTTGCCAATTAATTCAGTCAGACTTGTATAAATTTTTAAAATTTAAATTTTTTCTTTTATCAGATTGCATGGTTTAAGGGTGGAGATTTTGCCTCATATGAACTATGTTCATTCAACAAATATTTGAGTGGCTACTATATACTTTCTGGGCACTGTGGCAAGGCTTCAGAGATACAAGCAGATTTGATCCCTAGTCTCATGAAATTTGCAGCTCTTCCATGAATACAGACAACTAAATATGAAATAAAAATTAAATGGCATGCTTATTTGGCTAGAAAATTCACTCTTCCACAGGATTAACATAGTGCCTGACACTTGATTTTTATTGAGCTGAGTAGTTGTTCAATGCAAGCGATTTTTATGTCATATTCCTACTGAGAAATTACAGAGAAATTGTTTTCACAACTATTCCTGTTTCAACCTCAAAATTAAAATAGAAGTAAAAAATGTTAGTCTAGTGACACACTTAAATGAGCTAACATAAATCTTAAAGCAGCTTAAGTGTTAATATGATTTGGGGCATCGGTTTCTTCTCAGAGAACCCTGTTATGTCTCAACTGCCCAACAGCTAGGACTTGTTCTTGGCTCAGCAAATGATGACAGCAGTGAAGTACTATGTCTCTCTCTGAAATCAGACCCAGTTCATCTATCCAAACTTTCTCTGCTTGTCTCCCTAGAATCTCCTTTTTTTCAGGGTTTTCAACCCTTGAGTGGAAAGCTCCCCATCTACAGTTCTGTGACAATTGAGACAAACAGCACAGGCTGTGCCACTATAAATGCTCAACTGTCTTCCCCATTTGCATAATCCTTCCCAGCCTCTGGCAACACATCTGTGTTGACAATGATGTTGACAATGAGTCTTGTTTCATATTTTGGCTTTGCCATAAGCATTGTCATGGGAACTGAATACAAGAGGCCATTCAGCAACAAATATTGAAAAGAAAAGAAAGACAACAAATATTGAAAAGAAAAGAAAAGCCCTTCATCTTCCTTGTTCCACAGGATTACTTCACAGGGCTTCATGAAAACTCTCCAGTTCTGTCCACCATACCGGCTTCCACCAAAATGTTTACAGGCTTCTCTGGACAGAGATGGCAGCATCTGTCTTGTGAGAAAATGTTCTCCCTTCAGTATGTCTGCCTTATTGAGCTTTGTCCAACTGCCCCAGAGTGGAACAACAGAGGCGGGGGAATGGTCCAAGACCCTAGAACCATGTCACTGGGATCACCAACAGGAGGATGGAGGGCAGCTATGCTGAGTGGTCAGGCAGAACATTCATCCCTGCTACCTGCTGTTGACAGAGTCAGTTGTCATTGGGAGAATTGTGGGATGGTGGTGGGGAGTCCAGAGAGAGAGGAGAGAAGAGGCAAATGGTGCTCCCAGGGGATTCCTGTTCCTCCCAGAAAACTTCCTCAATGCAGGTTCCATGTTTTCTTCTCACTCCCACCTTCAGGGCTTCTGGGAGGTCTTCCTCTGTGCCTGTCACTCCCTGAGTCATCCGTATTCGCCTTGGAATCTTTTTTGAGCATATTGCTTACCTAGGTGATTCATTGGCTTCCGTGGTTATGGGCCCAGACAGAAGGTGAACAAAAGCCATGTGTTTGTTCAGACAAAGGATCCACAAACAGGGTGCATATATTTTCTTTTCAAAACACACAGCGATATAACTCTATTAGCTTCTTCTGTTATAACTGGGACTACACATATAATTTGCAGGGTCTGATGCAAAATGTAAATGTAGGGATCCCTGTTCTAAAAGTATTAACAATTTCAAGATGCAACAACAGGACATTAGCCCAGGGTGGGTCCTGTTTAACTAGACCTGCCACAGAGCTCATCCTGGTGTACCAGGAATTTTCCTGGATTATTTTCAGTTAAAACTGAAAATAGCCCAATCAGAAAAACCCCAGTCTTAGGCAAACCAGGATGGTTGGTTGCTATCTCTATGAAGGAAATTTGGGAGATTTCCATGTGCTCTCTCAGGGTGGGGTTTGTGTTTTACTGATCTGTGTGTCCCTGAGTGGAGCAGCCAGCTTCACAGACAGCAAATAGATGTCTAATAATAATTTTCAGAGGTTTTTCACTCTGACAGCACAGGTGTGTGGACCATCCACAGTCTCAGCAGTGGCTCTGAAATGGAGAAGCTGCATGCAGTACTTTGCTGAGCTAGAGGTAAGTCTAAGGCTGCAGGACAGAGATCTTTTCTATATAAATGAATCTGAGCTCTATTTGAAGCTCTGGAGCAGAACAACCTAGGCTCCAATTCTCCCTGCACCTGCCCGCTGGCATCCCAGGCAAGGGGAAGCCAGTTAGAGCTGTGATTTTTGCATTTCTAATAGTAGGAGTCACTACCTCTTGACTGGGAGAATGAAGTGATAACATATACAAATGGCTCAGCATAGTGCCTGACGTACATAGTAAGCATTCAATCAATATTTTCTATTATCATTGCCACTATAATTGGTATTACCCACTTGGTTTTTAAAAAATTTTATTTATTTATTTTTAGAAAGAGAGGAAGGGAAGAAGAAAGAGAGGGAGAGAAACATCAATGTGAGAAACGTTGATCGGCTGCCTCTCATACATTCCTTGACCTGGGACTGAACCTACAACTGTGCCCGGACCAGGAATTGAACCAGCAGCCTTTTGTTTTGAAGGATGCCTCCTAACAAACTGAGCCACATTGGTAAGGGCTGGGCTATTTTTAAATGATTCCTGCATTTTCTAATGTTTAGAAATTGGATTACATGGGTGGAAAACAAAGCCCTCCAAAGATAAAGGTAGCACTTGAAAATAGCCTAATATTTGGATTAATATTTAAAAAGATTCAGTGAATGAATCAACAAATTTCAAAGGGAAAAGAATCATTTCATCTCAGTTATGTGACAAGGTGGAAATATAAAGAATAATCTTGATTGGCAGGAAGGTGGAGATATTAAACAGAACGGTTCCTTTAATCTCTGGGTTTTATAGGCTTTCCCACCATTATTAAGATGTATGTGTCTCAGAGAAATAATTTGATATAGTTTAAAGGTTAATTAGTGAATTTTCTGAGTTTATAAAATTCAAGGCCAAAGAAGGGAAATGGCTTGTTCTCTGTCTCACCAACTTCAGCCCGTTTCAGGAGATGTCTGTGAGTGGTAGCATTCATTATTCATAAGTGTTCTTTAAAACAAGGAAATTTTGAGTATTAATGAGGATCTTTCAGGACTGCAGGACTACTTGGGTACAACTTATTTGGAGTGGTCAGAAAAAGGTTTTAAAATAGGAGCATGATTGATTTATTTTAAATTTGAATTATTTTACTATAATTTTGCTTCTTTCAAACATTTGGTGTAGCTAAGGAAAATCAGTTCCTTTTTCAAAGTTTTTAAAAAATGATATAAAGATGTTGCCTGGCTCATATGTCACAGAAAAGGACACATATGCCACAAAGTCAATTATCTATTTATTTTGGGATTAGACCTAAGACTGGACCAAGAATGAATTAAAATGATCTGACTTCATTAGCTTAATTAGGGAGTTCCAAATTAGATTTTTGCAGCTAAATTCTTCAGTCAAGCAGGGTGAGCAGCTGTTGCCAGGCGCCAGCCTCAAAGGTAGAGTTCCCACCACTGTCTGGCAAGTCCTGGCCCTCCCAAAGCTGACTTCAATGAGCCACTGTTCAGGAAGCCCTTGGGCCACATCCTGCAGCCCTGCTTGCTTTGACTTAAAGAGTCACTTCAAACATGGTTTCCAAGAGAGACCCTACTGGCCTTTTCTGTTATAACTGGGACCACACACACATTTTGCAGGGCCCCATGCAAAATATAAACTCAGTGGTCCTTGTTCTAAAAGTATTAACAATTTCAAGATATAATAGCAGGACATTAGCCTAGGACGGGTTCTGTTTCACTAGACCTGCCACAGAGCTGGCCCTGCTTTGCATTCAGAAACATTCCCATACTTCCCATCTAAGCTGTGGCTATTTCTATCTCTTGTGTTCCAACATACTCTCTACTGAGGAAGCCATGGCTGAGGTCTACAGTAAGTGTGTGTCCCACATAATGCATGCACGATCAGAATATTTACGGGATGAGCACCTTTTAATTTATCTTGACCTGCATATATACAGCATGATGTGATCCCTAGAAGTAGTATTCATGAAAGAAAATGCACTATCACCAACCAGAAATACCAAAAGGCACAGTATCCTAGGATTCTAATATGATCAAGTGACATTGAGATAGCTATGAAGACATAAACACTATTTATAGAGTTCTGGAAACCTAACAGTACAGAGCTATCATCAGATAATAAAAAACCTTGAATATTAGCCAGCTTATAGACCAAATTGTATGACAAATATTATCAAAGATCTTTCTCAGTAACAGTGAATTCTATTACTTGGACACCATAGTGTCCAGAGAAGTAGAGACAGAATACCTAGACAGGCAAGCCTGAACATTATCAGGCAGCTGTGTGTCAGAGTGGCATCAAGTTCCAAACAAGTTAAGCGATGATGGAGCAAAGATATGAGCTAACTCTCTTGATAACTTCTATGCTTAATCTCTCTTCTTCCAGCTCCTTAAATGTGGGTTTTCTTCTTCCCTTGTCTCTACAGCTACATTATCCTCTCTAGGCCATTCCTGCACTTCCATTGCTTTGACCCTGACCTCCAAGAAGAAAGCTCAGAAAGGTTCCCCTGACCCTGGTCTTCATGAGCATTCGCTCTGCATCTTCATGTGCCTGCAGGGTACCTAGACCCTCCTGTGCCAAATGTACCTGAAATTCAACTAGAAACAAACAGCATCTCCCAACTCTCCCAGTCATTAAACATCAGCACCCTTCATTTCCCTTTTCTCTCTCCCTCTTGCTCTTCATGTTCAACCAGGCAATGACATTGTGGCTCTACACCTGCAATGTTTCTTGAATCTAGTTTCTTTTCCTCTCTGGTGCCAGACCTGCACTGATCTTCCTGTCCCAGCTTTCCCTCTTCAACCCACCTGCAACAGACAATAATGATATCTCTTAAGCTCCAATGCTCTCTTGCTCAAAAACCTTCAGTGTCTTCCTCAGCCCATATAATAAATTTGTTTGCTTGCACTTATAGTTTCCTTAAACTAATATTAATCTATCTTCAAGCTTTCTCCTCCAGTAACTACTCCTTTGTGTGAATCTGACCATCCAGCCCAAACTATAACTCACAACTTTTGGGCACTTTCCCTTCTCTGTCCTGTTCCTATCCTATATGCCTTCCTGTGCCTAGAAAGGTCTGATCCCCACATGTACTCACCAAGACCCTACTTATCCTTTGTGGTCCAGCACAGCTGGACCTGTGGCATGGAAACACTCCTAAGTCACCCTAGTCAGCAATCATTTCTCACTTCGGAGGGTCTAAAATCCACTGTGTTGTACTTCATAAATGGCACGTGTCACATTGGTCATATTCAGACTTCTGTGCTCTAGATTTTTCAAGCTATTTGAGGATAAGCCTGTGTCTTGTTTTCTTTTATTGACCTCACTAAAGTAGTGCTTAAATATTAGTGATTAAATGTTGGAATAGCTATCATAGCTGTCATGTCCAGCTTTATGATGTTTAATGTTCGACTTAGGAGGGACCATCACTAACAATGAGGCCGGAGAACCTCATTGTTAGTACATGTCACTACCACTGTCTGCCCATGTTGTCATCACCTTTGTCCAAACTACTGGATTGTCAAAATAGCCTTTTAACTGGTCTCCCCATGTCTACCTTGTCCCCAACCTCCAGCCTCCACAAGACAGTCAGGGGATGTTTTTAAAATATAAGTCAGTTTTCATTACCCCCTTGTTTAGAACCTTCCTAATTTTCTATGGGGGAAGGGCTTAGAGTGATAATCTGTTTGGAAAGGAAGATTAGGAAAATTGTTGGTGCTATATTTATACACCAGAATCAGAATGTAAATGGTCTAGGTTTCTTTGAAATTGCTAAAGTATTCCCCAAACCACATGGCTGCCAGTGCCTGGTTCTGAGCTGGAGTGTGTTCAGCTGGAAAGAATCAGAGAGGAGATGGAGGGCCCTTCACATCTGGGTCCTGCCTTAGTTTGGAATCTACCAGAGAGGGTTCTGTCCCTTGCTCCCTCCTCTTTCTTCTTTTGCATTTGTTTCCCTCCCAACCCTCAGATACTTCTGCCCCAGTCTTCCTCCCTCTCCCTTTCTGGGGGCTGCAAAACTTTTTGAATACTTTCTCAGCCTCTTTATAAGGACAAGGATTTCTTGGCTGGCTTCCTGTAGCCTTGTACTGCCTGAGGGGAGAAATGGAAACAAGCCCAGGGTTTCTACATATAAATGAGAGTCTAGGAGGAGCCATACTCTGTAAGTACAACGCTTCACAGCTGAATGAGGGTAATTCCATTCAGGCCAGTGACAGAACAGTATCATTTTCACAGGTGCAAGAAGAAATTCTTCTCAACTTACACAGAGAACCAAACCCTGGTAATGATTTAAAGAAAGGAAAGAACAGTGTCTATGCACACCACCTACAAGAATTTCATACACATTGTTAACCGGGAGAAACATTTGCTTCTTTTGCTTCATGTTGGAGGGAGGAAGAGATGAGAGAAGATCATTCAAGTGCTACCCACCTTTGGCCTCTGTGTCTGTCCTAAGATGATCTAAGAAGAGCTGCTATGCTGCTGAACCATCCAAGACAATAAGATTTGCATGTGGCTCCAAGATATTTCTGTGAAAATTCAGGGAACTTGCTTCAGACTGAAATATTAGCTGTCCTTCCCTGTGTGAGTGAATCCTTGTGTTTCTTCTGGAACCAGGTTTGTCAGCTGCACAGAGGTTGGGTGTTTGCATCAGGGAAATTGTTTTGGGTCTGTCAGAAGCCAAATGTTTAGCAGAGGTAGTAAGATGAGAGCTGGGATGGGGTGAGAAAAAAGGGAACCCATCCACATTCTAAACCCCATGTGGCCATGCAAGCTTACGGGGAGGTCAGTAGCAGCCTGTGTGCCACACTTGGAAGCTAGCAGGTACATGTGGATCTTTGCAATGACAGGTCTCCAGCCAATGGCCAGGAAGCTTTTGTGTCTTTCCAGATACCCTCTTGAGGCCTCAGGTGTCATGGTGGCAACCTGGCAACAGGACGAAGAAAAGTTGGAAAACTAGGTCTGCCATTTAAAAGCAACTGAACTGTCAAGCTTTCACTGGGAGGCAAAGAGGGTGGAGCATCAGTTAGGAGTTGGTTGTCTGCACCTGAGGAGGGAAGGAAACTCACATTTACCTGTCCCACACTGACTTGTCTTGACGTTCTGACTTTTATTTTTCCAAATGGTAATATCTCTCAGACACCTGGGCTCCAACCATTTTCATTATCTCTGAAAACTTGGAAAACCTAGCAATGCACATACAGGAGAACAAGAGTCACCCAGAGTACTGTTATAAGAGATGGTCCGTGCTACTGCTTGACTAAATTTCCTGTTTGTTTTACATAGTTGAGGCTATACTGGGCATAATTTTGGGATTGTATCTTGATTTTTCCCTGCTTCACTTATGTTATCATAGGCATTTACCCATATCATGAAAAATTCCTCATATAGTAATGTGAGGGGAAAATGTATATTATTAGCCACTTATGCAAGAATTCCTTTTAGGGAAAAACTTGCCTTTTTGAGAAAGAAAGCTCTGGGGAAAAATGTGGGGAATACTTTGTCAGTTGCTCCAGGGAGTTGAAGGAGCAAGAACGTGAGAGTGAGATGGAGCAGAGCTGCGGACTGTCAACCCCTTTGCAGAATCTCACTGGGATGGTAAAGCACCCAAATCACGAAATGCCTGGTAGAAGTGGGAGCTGGGTTCAGGCAGCCCCAGATGGGGCAGAAACCAAAAACACATTTGGAAGGAAGAGAGCTCCTGGTCATCCACACAATTAATGGCACTGAATTCCATTTTCATAATGGTGGACTGGAGAATCAGGGCATGTGAGTCAGACACCCGAGAGACCAAGAGAAAGGCCCCTGAAGGTCTCTAAGCTGGTATCAGGTTTACATGCACAAGTATTTTGATGGAGGCCTAGTGTTCCATAAAACAGCAGTAGTGTTGGGTTCCACCCTGCCTGGTTTCAGGAACTGCAACCCCCCATAGCTAAGGCTGAGTGAGAGACACTAAGGAAACAAGCCTGTCTCCCTGGCATGAGCACTGCCTGCTCCATGTCTGGCCCCCGTTGCTTGGTTGGTTAGCCAATGACAGGTCACATTCCTCAGAGGAGGATGGACCTAAGACAGGCGCGATCGTGTGGGAAGGCCCTCAGGGAAAGACTCGGGGCTGTGGAGGTGAGGGGATGATTGACCTCTGTCCCCTTGGCTTTGACAAAGCCTGAATCCTTATTCTACCTGTGAGAAATCCAAATCTTCCAGCTGCTTTTGTCTCCTCTGCCCAACTCAAGCCTGCAGAAATAACAAGGGGCAGTGCAGTCCAGACCAGAGTCAGTGGACCTCCTGGGATAATTTGGCCTGAAGCATAGAATATGCAAGATCCTGTGAAACTCACTTTGCTGGAGGATACTTTAAATTAGAATATGAAGGCATGGGCAGGAAATGAAACTAGCCTTTTAGGTCCTGTAGTTTTTAGGTGATAAAACCCCAAACTCGTCCCCTAGAGCAAGGGACATAAAGGAAAGAATAAACAAATGGGACCTCATCAAAATAAAAAGCTTCTGCACAGCTAAAGAAAACAGTATTAAAATAAAAAGAGAACCAACTGTATGGGAAAACATATTTGCCAATGATACCTCAGACAAGGGCTTAATCTCCAAAATATATAAAGAACTTACACAACTCCACTCTAAGAAGACAAGCAACCCAATTAAGAAATGGGCAAAGGACTTGAACAGACACTTCTCCAAGGAGGACATACAGAGGATCCAGAGACACATGAAAAGATGTTCAATATCGCTAGCTATCAGAGAGATACAAATTAAAACTACAATGAGGTACCACTTCACACCAGTCAGAATAGCCATCATAAACAAAGCAACAAACAACAAGTGTTGGATATGTTGGGGAGAAAAGGGGACCCTAGTGAACTGTTGGTGGGATTGAGGACTGGTACAACCACTATGGAAAACAGTATGGAACTTCCTCAGAAAATTAAAAATGGATCTGCCTTTTGACCCAGCAATTCCACTGCTGGGACTATATCCTAAGAACCCTGAAACACCAATCCAAAAGAACCTTTGCACCCCAATGTTCATAGCAACACAATTTACAATAGTTAAGTGCTGAGAGCAACCTAGATGCCCATCAGTAAATGAATGGATCAAAAAACTATGGTACATTTACACAATGGAATTCTATGCAGCAGAAAGAAAAAAGGAGCTCCTACCCTTTGCAACATGGGTGGAACTGGAAAGCATTATGCTAACTGAAATAAGTCAGGCAGTGAAAGACAAATACCATATGATCTCACCTTCAACAGGAACCTAAACAACAAAACAAAGAAACAAGCAAAATATAGTCAAAGACACTGAAATGGAGGACAGGCTGATGGTGACCAGAGGGGAGAGAAGAGGGAATTTCAGGGGAGAATGGGAAGGGTCTACAAGAACAAATATGAAGGACAAATGGGCAAAAACTAGGGGGGAGTTAATGGGAGGGAGGTGGGGAGGGATGGGTGGGTGGGCTGGAATGGGAGTAAAAGGCAGAAAACTGTACTTGAACAATGATTAAAAGAAAAACAAACAAACAAAACAAACAAACAAAAACCCCAAACTCAGCATGAGCCCTTTTAGCTCTTTGAAAGTTACCTACTTGTTTGATCTTCCCTGCCAAACTGTAATCAACAAACTGTATCTGTATTCTTAATAAAAACCTGCTCGGGTGGGAAGGTGGGGTGACCCCTCCCCGACTTGAGGGAGTGTCCATTCCGTTCCTATTCCTCCACAGGACTCAGTAGTCCATGTGTATTTTTCTCATATCTCGAGCATCTGCAGCGGTCACAGATACTACTGGCTGGTATCCGCCACACAGTATCCCCTAAATGAGACTTTGAACAACTTTGTGTTTGGGTTGTTTCCTTGTACTTGAAAGCACTCAGTCAAATGCTGCAAACATTTTAAAGGAATCAGTTACATTATCACCTGGTTGTCTCAAGAATGTGGTGAATTTATAGGCCTAGAGGCCATGGTACAAGAGCTGTGGCTCTGTATCCTTGCCAGCATGTACCTGCTACTTAGGATTAACTCCACATGCCACTGCCTCCAAGAATCTTTTTTCTGATTTGTCTTATAAAACCTGTAATGTCTCACTTTCACCCTTGTAAAGGCAATGACCATATTCTGTTTTATATTAACGTTACTAGCATACATACCTCCCACTTGAACTAGACCATAAGCAACTTAAAGGTAAAACCTGTGCCTTCTTTTCTTGCTGTGCCAAAAAATACTGAATGAGGTCAGAAGTCCACATTTCCTGAAAACAGTGGACAGCACCTGCCACTCGAACTTTATGTCTCCTGACCCAGATTCTAAGAGGCTCAGGTTCTAAGAGGTGTTGTGATTAATTCAGTGAACACTGAGGTTATCTCTGGAGAACTCTAGGGGAAGAAAAAGGACTGGAAGGCTGAAAATGGGTGACCAGTGGTGTGATGCTCAGAAGCAGGCAGAAGGTGGATGAGGTAGGGCAAGAGTCTCTCATGGTAGAGGTTAGGGAGGAAGGTAAAGGAAATTGAGAAGGGGAAGTTGTGACCACAAGGAGTCAACAAGGGCTCCACAAGAAAAATCAGACTGACCTAATTTCTTTCCTGGTTGTGGCACTTAGGGAGATGTAAAGAGCAGGGAATTTCTGGAACCCGGCAGTGGTTCTTATGACACTCCTGAGATGAGGGGCAAAAAGGGGTTGTATTCAAAGGGCTGTTGGCCAGTCCCTAGTTGCCTGAACACCCCTGCTGGATCAGTTTGCAAAGCTGCTGCTCAATGGCTAGATTTTAACATGGAGAGATGCTTTTTAGTGGTGTTCCTCAGAGGTTTTTTGTTTGTTTTTTTGTTTGTTTGTTTTTTGGTCTCTGAACAGGCCAATACTTTTATTAGTCAATTGGAAGAAGGTGTAGAAAGAGGGGAGGTAAGTCCATGATCAAATGAAGGTTTGACTGAAAACTGGGAAGGGTGTGAATACAGTGGAAGACAGAATAAGGACTTAGACAGACTCAGCGAATCAGAGTGCCAGGCCAAATTTTTTAAAATATAATTTAATTTTGGGTCTCTCGAAGCAATTACATACACAGAGTGGGGGATATTGAATTCAGGTGACAGAATTTCTATAGGATGCTGTGTGGCAGCTAAAAATTTCCATTTAATTCAATATTCATAATCTACAAGGTAGGAGATGATGGTCTTTCTTCTCTGTACCAGCCCTGGCCACCCTGGAATATAACATTTATTTCTGGGGCCCACCAGATGGGGACAGGATAATTCCAGACTTCATAAGGAACAATCAAAAGAAGAGGAAGGCTAAACTTAAAGACAGAAGACCCAGAGATACTTGAGAAGTAGTTACAAAAATCTGAGAGGTGTCATTTGGAAGTATGTATAAATTTATTTTTCAGAGAGGCAATATGGTGTTGTGGTTTTGATAGATGGTGTTTCTCCAGAAGGCCATGACAGTCTCATTGTCTTGCATGTCCTTTTGTATTATGATCTTGCCATTTTCTATAAAGAGGTACAGTTTATGTGTTCTCCCCTTGAATGGTGGTACCCCCAGGACTTACTTTGGCTAATAGAAATTTGGTGGATATGCTTTAGTATGACTTATGAAGCTAGGCCTTTACAGGTGTTCAGCTTTTACCTTTGCTGACTGAAATGCATTTTGGGGGGTTTCAGCTTTCATGAAAAGAAGCACAACCTAGTCATTTGGCAAGAGCCACGTGGAACCTCTCAACTGTCTTTGCCATGCTTCCAGATGTGTGTGTGAAGTCATCCTGTGCATCCCAGTTCTAGCTGCCATCACAGTGCCACCCATGAGAGACCTCAGTTTATGCCAAATGGAGCAGAAGATACATCCAACTGAGCCCTGCTGAAATACCTGATTCACAGAATTTTGAGCAAATAAAATGGTCATTATTTTAAGCCACTAAGTTTTGGAGTGGCATGTTACTCAGTAGTAGGTAATCAAAACAGTGATTGAGAAGGTAGACTGTGGAGCCAGATCACTTGGTCACCTACTAGTTATTTGATTTTGAGCAAATCGTTCAACTTCTTTGTCCTAGCTTCCTCTTGTGAGAAACAGGGAGGACCCACCTCATGTGATTGCTATGGGGATTAAATATTTTAATGCGTGAGAATTACTTAGAACAACAGTTGGCCCATAAAAACCACTCAACACAGGGGTAAAGAACAAGAAATGAGGGGTAGAAGCTGTGAAGATACAAAATGATTTGACTCTATTAAAAAAAATCTCTAATGGAATTGTCTAGACATAGAGTAAACTGCCTCTGGATATAGTAAGAGCCCCTTCCCTGGGTGCATTCCAACATGAATGGGTGGCTGCCTGTAGAGTTTGGGATCAATGACCTGCCAACCTTGAGACTCCATGCTCCCTGGTGCAGGGCCTATGTCTATGATGAAGAGGGTGCTTACTGTACTCAATCTCTTCTTTTGAATTAATTTGAACTACATGTATAAGAAAAAAGTACTCATACAGCTAACACAATTCACAACAGCATCACAATTTTGAGATTATTTAACATATTTCATTTGTCATAATGTTTTCTCTCAACCATTAGTATCCCTGGACACACCTTTATGAGGTCAGCATTACTACTTCTGTAAGGTAAAGAACTAGAAGCAGAGAAACTAAATGGTTTATGAATTATTGAATGAGCTGCTTACAGCATCTTTCTGCCTGTGAATTCAAAGCTGGAACACAAAGTCTGAGCCATTTGGCTTCCTTGCCCAGAGGTGTGGTACAAAGACAGCCCGAACCTCCCCAAATGCAGGGGTGAAAAGGTACAAAGACACACAACAGATTTTACTGCACTTCTCTTCAGCTTCTGGGACAAAGAAACAGCTTGAGGTAGGCCCTGAATTACAGAGGTTCAGGAAAGGAAGAGTTACCCATTCAAACAGAGGATAGGAGGGCAAGAATTGAAATCTATCTGTTAGGATCTATTAAAATGTCCTGGACCCATTCCCAAGGGTCCTGAGAGATAATAATCCTCAAATCGCTTGCAATTCCACTGAAAATTTCTTGCCAGGTCACTCTAGGGCAAGGCATAATTTAGGGAAAGAGAAGCAGGAGGGCAGAGACTTTGGCAAGCAGGACTGGGCCCCAGCTTGCTTCTTGCACTCTATAGTTCCTTCCACATGGGCATCAAAGACAGTGACTTGGGGCTTTGAATGAGGACAGACTGACCCAAGAAACAAGGACAGGTGGTTATTTTGCTGCTCACTCTGAAACCCCACATGGGGTATTTTAATAGTGTTCTCCATCTGTCCAGCCTCACGGTTAATCCCTTCCTAATTTGAGCTGTAATAATTGGGTAATCAGACAAGACACTCCACAAAGCCCAGGCCATAGTTTTGCTGTTCTTTTGGCTAGACTTTTCTTTTATTAGAGCAAAGTATAGCTGACCTAGAAATGTCCTGTTTGAGCTTCAGTCTTCCATTAAACAAAAACAGACACTCTTAAGAAGCATGGATGTTTAACAAGCACAGCCCTCCTTCTTGAGGGTAATGCCAGCTGCTGCTCCCTGAACACACAGGAATGGGGAAAACCACGATTCTGCTCTTTGCTGCAAACTAAAAAAAAAAAAAAGTCTTCATGGTTAGCTATGGCTAATGAGCTCACTGGTGTGTGTCCAGGAAAACATCCCAGAATTTATACATTTGCTGAGATTTCCATCTTTTGAAAAAGGCACCTTGTGGTAAAGGATGGCAAATGAAACATAAATGAAAGCTGTGTGAAGCCAGATCAGGACTGAACCTAAAGCACATGAAGAAAGCCCCCTGTATGTGATTAGGATTTGCAACAGAAGCAAGCCTGGCTATTTGGGGATTAACCTATCACAGAGGAAAATGCAGATTTATTTTTCAAAGGAGAAAAAACTCACACCCAAGCTGCCAAGGCCTGATCACACTCGCCTAGATCCTGGACTGGATGGAACAAAGGTTGTGTCAGCCTTCAGGTGGAGAGTTTCATGTTGAACCAAGTCTCATGTTGATGAGTCTCCTGGTTGCCATCACAGGCCAGCAGCATGATTTATTCATGACAGCAACTAGCACACAATAGACATGCAGTAAATTCTAAGGAATCAAGAAGGCCATTCCTCAGATATCCTGGAGGTAGCAATAACCAGAGTCAGGTACTGAATAAAGTCTATTTCAAACATTCGCTAGATGTGTTTGTTTTAAACAACAACAACAAAAATATTCCTTCCAAAGGAGAAGGCTAAAGGGTGTGAAGAGAGCCAGAGTGGGCAATACAGACTGGAACACAGGGGTCTTAAAATTGAATGTGCCATCTTGTGGGAGGAAACATGAAGGAAAGGGAACCCACTGGGGGACATGAAATGCTTTCCCCTCCAGTATATCTGTAGAATGGGTTGATCTGGAACAGAGTCTGCTAGCTGTCTGCTCTAACCTACAAGGTTTTAATTTTTTTATTTGCTTAAGACAAGGTCATTTATACTTCCAGAGAAAAGATCCCAAACTAAGTAATAAATTTAAAAGACTATGTATGTGATTTTGCCTGTTGGCCCAGACTACCTAAGACCCTAAGACTCTGGTGAATTGGGGACAAGTTAGGAAGAAAGAGTACAGAGGGTCTTTTAGAAGGGGCTCTGCTCCCTACTCCTCTACCGGGGGTGAGGATTAGATCCTCCCCCCTCCAGGGGTTTGGGTAGCTTAGAGCAGAAAGGACCATGCTACTGTCTGTCTGGAGCCCTTGTGTGTGTCCCCTGTGCCATCATGTCAGGGGCAGGAGCGGAACCAGAATGGGGTGGGAGAGCAAAGGGACTTTCTTGTGTCTCTGAGACTGAAGTTGAAGTAGCTGAGGAAGGGAGCCAGTGATCCAGAAGGTCTTATGGTTTGAGGAGAGGATATAAGACAGACAGCAGCTTGCTCATGTGGCTGGAGACCAGATGGGAATAAGGAACCTGGGCAGAGGGCCTGCCTTAGCTACACAGGGTGATTTGTGCATACTGTCTACTGAGATTGTTGTTCAAAATTGCTCCTTCATGTCAAGAAGCAGATAGAAAAGACAGCAGAAAGTTCCTGAAGACAGCAGAAGTGCACCAAGGGAGCAGGTGCTTAGGCTTTGGGTCATTTTTAGCTGTCCTCTCCAGGCTCACACTCTTGAATTCCTGTGCCTTGCCTACTCATTAACACCTGTGAGCCCTCATCTTGGACTCAGTTCTAGTTTGCACCCATGCTAGGATTAGCCGATTCCGACTATTGAGTGTGGCTACTCCCTACTGTGCATTCATCCATGCTCAAAGCCCTGGCATCCTGTCCACATGCCCTCTGCTATCTGACCTCATTCTGCTTTGGTTTTGGCTTCCCTGTGCTCACCCTGGTCCTGACACATTGGAGAGACCCCAACCCACTCTGCAATCTGAGACAATATATTCTAAGAGTAGCTCTAGCCAAATAGCACACCAGGAGAAAAGAGAACTATGGGGAGGAGTAGACTAGTGGTTATGAAGAACATGATTCTCATTCCACTTTGACTTACATGCAGGAAATAAAGCAGTAATAGCCACAGTGGTTCTTTTGTTCTATCCTATTCACTACATGGGAATTCTAACACCCCCTTTACATTCCTCCTGGACAATCCTGAGAGATATGTATGCCAAGGTCTAATCCTCTTGGCCACCACCATTTTATTTCTTATTTACTCTGACTGGCAGTGATAATGCGCTCTCATTGCTGGCAACCCTACAAGTGCCCCCCCCCCCATGACATTGAAATCTACTGAGGGCCCTCACTTGCTGAAGTAAGTATGAACGCACCAACATTAATGTCTGTGCCAAGGGCCTTGGTGACTGCATGGAGGGAATAAAGGGGAAGTGTCATCTCCATTGCTGGCAATGATGCTTGTTGTGGGTTGAATCCCCCAAAAGGTATCTTTAAGTCCTAATCCCTGGTACCTGTGAATGTGAACTTATTTGAAGACAAGGTCTTTGCATATGTGGCTAAAATGTAGATTAAGGTGGTGCTGGAATAGAGTGGAGCCTCAAGCCCATGTGACTATTGTCCTTAGAAGAAGAAGAGAGACACAGGTAGACAGACACATGGAGGAGAGCACTGTGGGCAGACAGTGGTAGAGTTTAGAATGATATATTTAGAAAATGAGCATTGCTGGCAATAACAGCTAGTGGGGAGGCATGGGAACTGCTCTGTGCCAGCCCTGCCAGCTGCAACAGGGCCTGTGCCCCATGGGACCCACCAACATCACAGACAAATGCTCATTTTGCTTTTACTTGGTCTTCTGTTGTACACCCCCTTGCCCCAGAATGCTGGTTCATCTCATGGAGGCCAGGCCAAAGTGACATCTTGAGTGGTGATGCCAGCTGAACCAGAACGCCTCATGCCCTGAGCTTCCCCATCACCCCAGAGCCAATGTGGGACCCTCTCTCCTCGACATGAGCGCTCTCCCCTCAGCAGCCTCAGCTGTACACCAGGGTTAATGTGTAAAAGTACAAGTCATGCTGGGCTTTTCACACATGCATGTTGCTAATTAGAAATTAATTTCTCCTCTGAATAAACATAAACCCAGAACAGCTATTAACCTACAGTGAAGCTGATATATGATATATGATATATTCAGGAAAAATCAGGAATCAAAATCTGCAAAAGAAAACAAAAACTTCAGTTTAGCTCAGCACTTACAGTTGTGTTTAGACCTGGCTTGTTCTCATTCTGCCCACCCTGGACCAAAGTCTTCTCCAGTAAGGAGGTTGCATGAAAGCACCACAGTACTGACCTCTGGGCCAAGCTCCCTGTGAAAGACATCTACATGTTTCTTGCCTGGCACCTGAGCACTTCACCTTGTGGGCTCAGCTTGTATGAAGTCCATGGCATTACTTGGAGGGCAAGGCTAGGCCTGGGGTATGTGGACTGAGTGGATCGGGGGTAAGGGTCAAGGTTAACAAAGTTGGGGCTCTTTCTGATAGTTATAACAGGAACTCTGGGTTGGAGGACATTTGAGTGTCCTCACTGGCATCACAGAGCCTTCTCAAGCTTGTATTTCCATTTGGGCTGGGGTCCAGAGCCAGGCTAACAGGTTGGAAATAGGAGGTGTTGGTCCAAATTCAAGTATCTTTTCCAAACTTCATTGATTAAGCATTAGCCCTTTAAAGACCTCAGGCAAATTTACAGAAAAGCCAGCAGCATCCTTCATGGTGAAGCTGTGACATAGGCAGTCTCACAGCAGCAGCCTTCCCACAGCTCCAGTGGCAATTCCTCACCCAGCCTTTTCCACATTATGTTCTGGATGGTTTCCTGCAGGTAGAAAATTCCACTCAGTAAGCTTAGGACAAAGGCAGGGGCCAGGTTGATTAGAAGACACCCTGAAAAAGGAATTGATGATGATGATAGGTTCTGAAATGATTCATCCTGTGTTTCTCTCTTTTTTTCTTGCTTTGATTATCCTCTCCAGAGACAGTAGCTACCCAGAGAGAAAAGCCCCAACTGAACAACAAACTCTTCCTTGTGCCAAAAAAGAAAAGCACACACCTGTCTTTAGTAGAACCCACTTGCTGTTTACATTCATGAGGAATCCTGTCCTTTTGGAATAGCTTTTTCCTTAATCAGTTTCCCTCAGCCCCTCTCTCTGGCCCTTTCTACTGGTATTTTCTGTTCACTGTCTAAATTGGGGCAGGGTGGGGCAGTGTCAAGGGAGAGGAAAAGAATGAAAAATGAAACTGTAACCCAAAACAGGGGGTGCTTCTGGTAAAATTTTTCTTCACTGTCATGATCTGTCTTTCAGGGAAAAAACTATTTTGTGTAAATGCAATCTGCTTCCCCATGCTTGACAGTGAAGAGACACTTAAGGTCGGGTAAACCTTTGCACTCATTCCTAATAATGACCTTTGATGTCAATCTGCCACCCAACAGTTTGACTGTCTGGTTCTTCTGGTAAAGTCTTCATAAGCTGGCTTTACTGGCCTTTCTCTGATAGTCTCTATAAAGAGGACCTTGGGTTGGAGGACATGGGAGGGTCCTTGCAGACGCCATAGCTTTTAAAACTCACCTTGCCCTGTGCCTTCAAGTCTTGATGGTTCTGGGGATCCTAACATTCTTCTACCTCAGGGCCAGTGACTTGCTACCGCTACTGGGACACCTTCCCCAGACTGAGGACTGCTTTGTCCGGATCTCTTTGTTTGAATGTCTATGTCCCAAAGGAATGATATCCATCCCACAGTCCTTGCCAAATTTCTCCCAGGGGGCTTAAGGATTCTCATGTAAATGGCCTGTCCTGCTAGGTCAGAGCTCCCAGCAGACAAGCAGATTCACCTCTCATTCTTTGCTCTGGGCTGGAGAAGCAGAGATATTTATAGACTCCTGCATTTTTCCCTGATCCCAGTCATAATCTCTTCCAGACTGACACAGTTATGTAGTAACCCCGTAGCTAAGCAAATGTATGGTGTTTGTAAAAAAATTGAGAAAGATTTTCAACTGTCCTCAAAAGGTTGTGGAGAGATGACAAATGAGTTTGTCTTTATAGTTATTAACACCTGTTCTCTCCCCAAGGCAGGGAGGTCCCTGATGCATCGTGGCAAGTGGTCACCTGGAATTGGGAACAGCCTCTCTTCGGTGTCAGCCTTGCACCCCGTCTGGGAGAGGTGTAGGCTAAGAGCGGGAGAGAGCTGATGAAATTACAATGCTGGGAGTGAAAACCTCTCCTCAATCTAAAACCACTGATCTCTTAATTTCACAAAACAGTGTTCTTTATAAAAACCAATGAGAAAGTGTAAGTATATGGGTGATAACCCCAGGCTGAAATCCAGACTGACTATGTGCCATGCAAGGGCTGTGAGGACCACAATTAGGGTTTCTTGGTACAATGCAAGTAGCACACAAAAGACGAAGAAAAGCTCAAGATGATTCAGGAAGAGATTGATGTCTGTGTATATGTACATGGTATTAAATACTGTCTAATAAATAGCAAGATACATTATTACACACTTAAACATAATATTCAGCATATAGATTATATATATGTACATGCTTCTCCATATTTCTGTTTTTGCTAATAAACTATCAGCCAGGATTATGAATCAGATGTCAAGGTTAAAATTTAGCAGTTACCTTCTAAGTCAAAGCCCAGAAGAGATACATACTTAGGTTGGGCTATTCCCTAGGGTAAGTTTTTCCTTTTCCTAGATGGAGTAGCTGCAGTGACTCCTGGGCACTAGGAACCCTGCCAGGTTTCCCCTGCTCCACAGGGGAAGGGGGCAGTGGAACAGACCTGGGGGCTATTGAAGAGGGGTGGCAGTGGCAAGGATGGAAAAGGGGAAGATAGACTCTGGATTCCAAGGAGTGCCTCTGGAGTGGACCTGAGAGTCTATCTTCAGCTCACTCCATTATGACCAAACGCAGACTGTGCAGTGACTTCTGTGACATCAGCCTCATGAGCTGGAGTCTAGGATAAAGCCATGGTGGTCCCATAGGACCAATCAACTTCCATCCACGGAACTGTTGCACTTTCCTTGCTGAGAGGTGCTAATGGGTATGCGATGGCTGGTGTTTTGGTAGCAAGGATCGGAACAGGCAACCATAAGGATTTAACATCGACTGGATATTGTGCTCAGCACAGGATAAGACACAGATGTAAAGAGATATGCTCCGTGTCTGCTGGGGTCGGTAACTAAATATTAAGGACACAAATGAAGGGCTTGGAAAAGGCACGAAGATTCACGAAGTCCAAGATAGGTGATAAGAAGACTAAGCATTTTGTGTTGGCTGAATTTTTTTATTTTTGTCTGTTTTGGGGGTATTTTGTAAAAGAGCAAATCTAGAGGCAGGAACTGAAGGTGGGTAAGATTGGATGGAATTTGAATTCCATAATTACGACTCTAAATTCTGCAATGAGCTCGAAGCTCTGTTGCCTGCTCTTGCCACAATAAAACGCCACAGAGCGCAAAGCCAAATCTGATGGATCCGAAGTGGGTTAGGGTGTTACATAAGCTGTTGGCGGGTAGGGAGATTTTTTTTTCTTTTCTTTTTTCTTCTGTGTGTTACAGCAGCAGCAGCAGAGTGGCTCAGGTTGATTTAGACTCCGGATGACAGTGGCCTGGCGCGAGCCCACAGCTGACGAAAGCAGATTAGCCCGCTTGGTCTCCATGGAGACGAGCGCGCGCCGCAGCTGCGGCGGCGGGGCTGTCAGCGCGCGCAGCGGCAGCGGTGGCGCGACCGCCGGGGTCTGCAGGAGGCAGGAGGAGGCGGGTGCTCGGACCCTCGCGGCAGACATGGACTTGCCTTGCGATTGTGCTGCCGGAACTCCGGCCTCCGAGCAGCCGTCGGGGAAGATTAACAAAGCTGCTTTCAAATTATTCAAGAAGAGGAAATCGGGTAGTAACATACCCAGCATCTTTGGGGTCAAAAACAAAGGGGACGGGAAAGGCTCGGGTCCGCCGGGCATGGTGAGGAGCAGGACCCACGACGGACTAGCCGAGGTGGTGGTGCTGGAGAGCGGCCGAAAGGAGGAGCCACGCGGTGGAGGAGATGGTGGCGGTGCCAGCGGTGACCGCGGCGGAGGTCGGCCGAACCCTGGTCCGCCCAGAGCTGCGGGATCCGGCGTGGGCTTGCCGGCCAGCAGCTCGGTAGCTAAATCACACAGCTTCTTCTCCCTTTTGAAAAAGAATGGGAGGTCCGAAAATAGCAAAGGGGACCCGGTAGATGCAGGCAAGGCTGGCGGCAAACAAAAGAGGGGGCTGAGAGGGCTCTTCAGCAGTGTGCGCTGGCACAGGAAGGACAAGCGCGGCAAGGAGGGGGAACGTGAGGCGCGCGCCGGGGGCCCCGGCAGCCTCGCCCTGCCGGGGTCGCTCACGGCCAGCCTGGAGTGCGTCAGGGAGGAAGCGCCCGGACCCGCGTGCGCGCCGGAGAACCTCAGCAAGGACACAACACCAGATCCAGCAGGTGAGCGCGGAGCGGGAGAGCCCGGGCTGGCCTCCACCGATCGTGCCGAAGTGCCCCACTGCCGAAAGGCCGAGAGCCCGGGGGTCCCTGACGCCACTGCCACCCAGGGAGAGGACGCCGTGGGGCATCAGCGCGCCGAGGATCCCCGGGCACCCCCTGAGCTGGGCGTTGGGTTGGTCCGGACGGCCGAGGATGCTTCCAGGACAGGTGACGTTCTGATAAAGACTGTCCCCCTTGTCAACTCCGACTGTGGCAGCGGCCAGGCGTCTGCCGTCCCTGACCCTTCCTCTGTTGATCCACCCTCAGACCCATCAGCCGATCGTATTTGTTTGATGTTTTCTGACGTGACTTCACTGAAAAGCTTTGACTCTCTTACAGGCTGTGGAGATATTATTGCAGACCAAGAGGAAGAGGCAGGTCCCAGCTGTGACAAGCATGCCCCTGGGCCAGGCAAGCCAGTTGCCTCTAAAAAGAACGCCAGCACAGTGGCTTACCAAGGAGGAGGGGAGGAGATGGCGAGTCCCGATGATGTGGACGACACCTATCTCCAGGAATTCTGGGACATGCTCTCCCAGACTGAGGACAGAGGACAAGGACCCCAAGAGGGACCAGTTAAGGCAGCGGCCGCACTGGACGCCAAGGTGGTACCCGAGACCTCCAAGGACACCAGGTGTGCAGAAGTGGCCAAGGATGTGTCTTTGGTCAAGTGCAGGAGGCTCAGCCGGATTCCCATTGAGTCCCATCCCAAGGAGGAGCCTAAGCACCTGCAGAAGGAACAGCATGAAGGTGTTCCAAACAGTGATGAGGGCTACTGGGATTCCACCACTCCGGGCCCAGAGGATGACAGCATGGGCAGTGGGAAAAAGGCCAGCATCCCCAGGGATAGCTACAGCGGTGATGCGCTCTATGATCTCTACGCGGATCCCGATGGAAGCCCAGCAGTCCCTCCTGCCAACGAGGAGACGTCCTGCGTGTCCCGGTTAAAGCCAGTGTCTCCGGTCACCATCACCTGCCCACTGCGAACACCAGGCAGTTTGCCGAAGGACTCTAAAATCCCTATCAGCGTCAAGCACCTCGCGAATCTTCCATCCAGCCATCCTGTGGTTCATCAGCAACCAGCCAGGAGTGAGGTGCCCAGAACAAAAATCCCAGTGTCCAAAGTGCTGGTCCGCAGGGTCAGCAACCGAGGCTTGGCTGGGACCACCATCCGGGCAGCTGCGTGCCACCACAGTGCCAAAAAGTTGTGAGGTTCCCAAGGCCAATGTGGATGGACCACACGTCAAGGAATACAACCTTCCCCGGAACCACTAAAATAAGTTTTGCTTTCTTTAAAGAAAGGCTTTTAGGACCGTCTCTACTGCAGACTCTGGACGGAGGAGGTCTTTGCCTCCTCCTGGGGGAGGTGGGGGTGGGGGTGGGCAGGAGACGCTAGAGAGGGGATGCCACACTGCACACGGGCTTCTCTTCCCAAGATAAGTCCCTGGGAATTATTTGCAAGCACCTTTTTCTTTTTTAAACCTTTTAAAAACTATTTTTCCTCTTTTTTCTTTAATGTACTGAATATTTGGAAGTCACCTTTACTTGCCTTTGCAGAAAACAGGGCTTAACCAAACCGAAGTAAGCATCACACCATGGTGTCTGGTCATGGTGCAATGGGTCCAGAGGGCCTGGACCAGCCACTGCAAGAACCAGAGGAGTCCTCCTCTTCCATGACCCACCCTCCCTCCCTTCCTTCCCTTCCCTTCCCTTCCCTTCCCTTCCCTTCCCTTCCCTTCCCTTCCCTTCCCTTCCCTTTCCTTCCCCTTTCTTCCCTTTTTCCTTTCTCCTTTCCTTTCCATTCCTTTCATTTCCAGGAAAAAAAAAAGACCCTTTGCTGTAGCAGTGTGAGGAAAACACCTAGGAAGCTGAAAAACCCAGGTATTTACCTGATGGGCAAAGGGCATCATTAACTGGCAGAAAATTTTCCTGTTTTCAGTTGCTAGGTATGCAGATAGGTAAATATCTACCACTGGGACAAGAAAGGAGAATTTTGGTTTGGTTGGTTTAGGTAAATTGTTTGGGAAGAAAAAAGCTCAGCAGAGCAGGTTTTTCCTTTTAAAAAAATTTTTTTTTAAAATTTCCCACCCTATGCAGAAATCAGGATTGGGGAAAGATTTCATTAAATGCCAATAGACCCAGTATTTTAGTGTTTATAAATTTTCACCTTTTCATGTGCAGATAATGCATATTTTACAGTTTATCCAGCTGTTAACATTTTATAATCTGTCCATAACCTCAAGTTTAAAATCTGGTTTTATAGCTAGATATGGTAACTGTCCCCAAACCATTCCTATTCTTTTATGTGCTGTCACCTGGAACAATTCTGTTTTTGTCTTATATGGGTTCTCTGGCTCTCAATGCAGGAAAACAAACAGACAAAACAAACACACAAACAAACCCACAACAACTACTGTGTTGGTATTCCAGAGCAATGGTTTTGTCTTGTCCTGGGTAAGAGTCTATGTGTTTCTTACCCCAAACCTTGGTTTTTCAGAGATTTTATCATTGTTGTAAAAAAACTGGATTCAGTCATCCCTCAACATGGGGACTTCAAAATGAGGAATACATAACAAATAACAATAGAAAAATATAGTTTTTAATGTCATTTGATGTCTGCTCTATGACTTATGATTGAGATAGGTATGTTCAGAATACAACACTGGCAAGTTTATGTATCATAAACACTTTATGCCAAGATTTTTTGAAGAGTGGCTTCCTTTGTGTACACTATCTATTATTTGAGAGGAAATATTTATTTCAGAAAGTGTTCCTATACATCTAGGTAGTTTGGATGGTAAACTAAAGCAGTTCCTAGAATGCTATTAGGGTCTAATAATTCTATAATACTGTCTGAAATGCACTCCAGTGCATTTCATCAAAAGACCAGTTTCCACAAGGAGGTGATTCATGGTATCAGGAAGAAATGACATCAACACTTCTATATAACTCATTTTCCAGAGAGATTGCCTAAGTAATGAACTGATATTACATGTTTTTAAAGTTTGTTTTCTATTTTATAAAGGAAAGGATAAGGCAAGTTAAGTATATGATAAACTATTTGAATAATATGAAAGAAGTAACAAAATAAACAGATATCAAAGGAAAACAAATCTGAGCCCATAACACAAAGCAGGTTGTTCCTCATTTTAAATCTGCAACCATTTGATTAGAAAAGGTGGTGGAGTTTTGCCAAATTTCTTTATTGGTCAGATCACCAGCTTATTGCATTGTCAGGTCCTTAATGTTATTTCAAAGTAATGCTTTAATGTTTAAATTTCTTGTGTCTATAATTGAGGTCCTGTACTCAGACATAGCCTTAAGAACTCTGAGTATACTGCTAGGAATTCATAAAGCAACTTACATTAACACCAACACATGCACTTAGCTGTGCACAACTAGCAGAGAAAGGCATTTACTGTAAACTTGGAAGTCTTTGAAATTATTTCTGTCTTGAGAAAGGGTCAGATATTTGTTTAAATTTGATTTAACATGAGTAGTACTATTTAGACTCAAAATAAGTTCATTTTCCCCTAGTGAGTGAAAAGAACATAAAGTGTGTTCCTAGCTGTAAAATGAAGCACCATTATTTTCTTCTTGTGCTTTCCCTTGCAAGTGTTATATTTTCCTCAGTATGAATCCATGACAAAGTTATGATTGCTCATTTGCTCAGTTGTACGGGAAAGTTAAGAGTGCCTGAAGTACTGATGAGAATATTGTAATAGTAAAGGCATGCTATTTGTTTTGTAAGCACTGAAACAAACTATTTTTGCTTTCACAGATTTGAGACTTATTTCTGCATTTACACAGCTATTCCATGTCTCCTTTATATAAGTAAAGGAAGATGCCAGCAAAATTTACTTTAATTTCCCCTTGCTTGCTTGTTAACTATTTATACAAGATTTAAAATGGTTTCTTTTCTTCCTCTTCTTTTCATACATTTTCCATGTTTTTTTATTATATATCTTTAAGAATTCTACCTATGCCAGTCAAATAAAGGATTCAGGCTGTGAATTAAATGCTTTCCATCACTTGATGGAAAATCAGGACCAATGCAGGAAGAGGGGGTCTTAACCTTTTCCAACCATAGACAAGGGATCATAGCTGGTTTTCTATGTGCCAAGGGCTACTTTCTCTCATTCGTGTTTGTGGAGAGTATTTTTTTAGAATTTTAATAAATTTCCATTCCAATTATTATTAATGCATTGTCTAATTTGGCCATGTTTCCTGATTTTTTTAAAGGAAAGGGTTGGATATGGGCTGATGACACCTTTCCTGTGTGTGAGTCTGAGATACTTGGTTGGTAAGTCCCTTTAGTCAAAGAGCTGACCAAATTAGAAAAGAAAAACCAGATCAGTTGTTGGCCCTAAATTTATCAGTTTAGTAGGTCTGCACAAAGACAGCCTGATGTTAATATCTACATTATACAGACAGTGTTACTTAAATCACTCTGCTTGATGCTAATGGTTGTCGATGCTTTTATTCTCCCATCAGCACCAATAGGGGGAAATTTTACTAAAGCATTTTGAATACTCAGAAAAGGAAACAGATCTTTGTTATATCACCTAATAACAACAACAGAATGTGGGACATTAAGAATTTTTTTAGGTGCATTTCCCACAAATTATCTGCCTACTTAAATGCAAAGTATTTAACATCTATGAAGGTGATGACTTGCTGTGTTTAAAGGGTTTAGTCATTAATTTTGGAAGTATTGCAAATAATTTTTCAAGTATTTGCATTTAAACAAAAATTCAAGTAAGCCCTTTCCCTACACAGTGATCAAGGTAAAAGGCTATATTGGATATCAAGAGTTCTCTGAATTTTCCAAGGGTTTTCATTATTAATAGCTTAGATTAATTTTCAGAGACTTTTTACCTTTAACTTTGCAGGGAGGGGTTGAGTAATGGAGCTCTCTGTCCTCTCCCTCTGTTTCCATCATGTTTGCCTCGTGCCCTCAGATAGCAGTAATGGGACTCTTCTCATGAGTTAGCTCTTTTGATATTTGCATAGTGGGACTCATTTCCTGCTCTTAGTCATTCTAGATTTCTCTTCTGAATGATGATTATCTGGACTTGGCTTTCTGTGCTTGGCTGCTACTGAGACATGTTTTAGTACATTCACATATACTTTGCTCCCCTTATTATTGTTACTAAATTAATTTAGAAATTTTATACTCTTAAAAATAAGGGATAAAAAGGATCACAGTCACCTCCTATCACCACTGAGGCTGGCCAATTAAAAGTTCCTGGATGGAATGAAAGGAGACGTGCAAATGCCTCTTGGCCTAACCCTGTTTCCCTTCCCCTCTCCAGGCAGATCAAGGCATTGGCAACACAGTTCTTAGAAATGTTCAGCTCACTACATGAAAAAATTTAGAAAACAGTTTGAAATCAAAGGGCTAGTGTGGCAGACTGGTATCTAATTATAGCCTGTGTGGGCAATGCAAGAAGCAAGCATGTCCTTCATTTAAGAAAAAGCTATGGTAACATGGTCAGGTAATGTGCAAGTGTGGTCCCTCCACAGGGCAGTCACTGGTTCTGCTACCCCTTCCCACTCTGAAGATATTCTGATGGCTGCCAGGGGTGCTTCTCAAAGCCTTTTCACTGTGATGATGGTTTAAAAGAGACAGTTTGTTGCAACAATAACCACTTGTATGGAATATTACCTCATTGCAGATCATG
>PVIA01007737.1:0-79799 GCA_004024845.1 Tonatia bakeri
CTATAGTCTATTTTTAACACAGCAGCCAGAGTGATCCTGCATAAATCATCTGATGTCATTCTTATCCTCATACTCCTCAAATTATTTCCTATCCTACTCATAACAAAACCCCAGATCCTTACAGTGATCCACGAGGCCCTACACAATTTTCCTCCTTCCTGCCATCACTTCTATGACCCCACTCTCTCCCTTTCTCATTTTGCTCCAGCCACTCACCTCACTGTTTTTCATAGAACAGGGAAGATGTGCTCCCACCTCAGAGCTTTGCACTCTCTATTCTCCTGTTCTGTGAGGCTCCCCACTCCCATATCCATGCAACAACTTCCCGTACTTCCTTTAGGACACTCCTGTCTATATTATTCCCCCAAAACTATGTCTCTTCTTCCCTGTTTTATTTTTCTGCTTAGAACATATGTGTATACCATATAAAAATATAAACATTGCTTGTTTTATCATCTAATATCTTCACTAACATGTAACCTCTGTAGAAACCACAATTATTTTTGTTCCCTTCAGTAAATTCTGCATCCAGAAAAATATATGACACATAATAAGTGATCAAGACCTACTTTTGAATATCTTAATAAATTTGCTAATAACTACACAAATAATGTTTTAAAGTATGTATTAAAACTTTGAAAATAATACAAAGTTCAACAGTTTCTACACTTCATAAAATACACACAGATATCAATAATTTATGATATAACAATCCAAACTGATTTAAGATATAATAGACACATGAGCTAATCAAATATTAACTAAAATGACATAAGAATAGGATACATTTTCATAATGTAATACATGAATGGATTAAATGGCAATGGAAAAAGATTGGGATGGAAATTCATATACGGAATGGAAAGAATGAATATTGTAAATACAACAATATTTTCCTAATTAATTTCTAAATTTAACATAATTCCAGCCAAAATCCCACTATTTTTTTAAAAAAACTCACACAAATAAGAATAACATAAAAACTGACATGAGAACTAAAAAAAAAGGTTTGAGGTGCTGTGAGTGCATTTAACACAGGAAACTGCTCCTACACGTGAAGTTGGGAAAGCATTCCTAAGAAAGTGATGATCTGAACTTGGATTTGGGGAAAGATTAAGAGTCAACACGGCAAAACTGTTTGGGGAAGGAGGATAATTCCTAGTGAGCCTAATTCACAGAAATGCTTACGTGTAAAAAGGAAGAACACTGCAGTGTGAACAGGGGTTGTGTCTGAGTGATGGGACTGTGAGCGATGCTTATTCCTTTTACATCATGTCTATATTCCCAACCATAATACAATGAGCATGCTCTATTTTTAGATTAAAAGTGTTGCAAATGGAAAATTTTTTTGTCCAAGTCCTTCATATAGATTTTTTTTTTTGTTTATAGGTATTAGATTAAAATGAACAAACAAAAAAAAACTCCAACAAACATTCTGAGTTAAGCTCATTCTTTTGGTATATATCTGGAGCACCCATTTGCTTTTTAACCTATCAAATAACCCATTTTGTTGTTTTTTCCTATACATTATAGTGTTAACAACCCACTCCACACCGGGCTTTGGCACATGATTAATGTGTCTGCATGGAGGCTCTTTAGTGGCCTTTGACATTCTATTGCTAAAGGTGAACACCGCAAAATCCAGCAAGACACACTTGCCAATCCTATAAAAATACAATATAAACTGTTGACTTGCCAGTTGCATATAGCAGGGAAGAAAGCGTAACTGTATTCAACTCACGTACCTAGGTAATAACAGAGTAGTTTATTATCATTGCAGGTGCAGAAACCTGCCAACATTTCAGCCATCTGGGCTTCCTCAGGGCAGTATACAAGTAAAATATGTGAATGAAATATGTGAGTTGAATATGGTTTTATTCATTTTTTTTCTGTTATGGGCTCTAACAAAACTACTTTTATATCTCAGAAAAGTAATTTTGTAATGTTAGTTTGCTTTAGAAAGTCATCAACTTTTACTAATTTAATCCTATTAGTATTTTTACTAAATTGCTTATGTCTGAATGATAATGGATATTCAGATGGCATTTTATAACAAGAAAGTTGTGGTGAATGTAATATAATTGAATAAACAAAACTGGCAATCCCTGAGGGGTTAATGAACAATCTATATCTTAACCTAGTTCACCAATTGAAATATGACATAGTGCTTCTACTCATTAGCAGTTAAGCATATGCTATCACAACCTAACAGTTTCACTTCCAGAAAAACACACTAGACCTCCTCACGGCTCAAATCAGAAATGTTGTGAGGCTCCAGACTGTAATTTTTTCAACTGAAACATGTTTATGTTCCATCAGTGAGCTTTCTCCATTGCTAACACAAAACTAAGTAAAATGATTAGGACTAAGAGTTAATAGTAGAATCAATAAATTAACTTATTCCTTCCACTCTATAAATTATTGCCATTCTGCACCTTCTGCATGCAGAAAAGTACATGGCATAAAATAGGAAATAAGGAAATATTTTTGAAAGAATGAATAAATTTGCTACTAAATTTATAAATAGCATCCAAAAATATATTATAACTCTTAAAATTATATAGAATTCTATGAAATTTCTATACTTTATAATAGATATTCAGATGCCAAGAGATTCACAATAAAAAACCAAAACCAGCTCAAAATATAATAGATAAATGATTCATTAAGTATTATTAGAAATAACACATAGGAATACAATGTTTTCAGAATTTAATACATGAGTAGGTTAAATGGAAATCAAAAGAGAATTGACTGAAATATTCGTTTATGGAATGGTAAGAATGAATATTACAAACCTGACAATATTTTTCTAATGAATTTACAAGTTTAATACAATTCTCAAAACAAAGGAACTAAAATTAAACTTTTGTGGGTTTTTTTGGCTAACAGTGCCAAGTGTCAGTAAACAAAGGTGTTTATTCTTCTTTCATCTGCATTACTGATGGTGGTGGCAGTTAGATTTAATTGAATTTAAAACATTTTAATAATAAAGAAAAGAATGATGCCAGGAGCTTCTCCTGAAACTATTTCATAGAATTCAGCAGATGTCAAAATACTCTCAGTCTCTACTTTTGTGGGGATATTGTTATAGCAGCTGATTGCATCTTTGCAGCACCACCGTGTTCTCTTTGTCCCTCTAAATTAACCAAGCACTTGCCCACGTGAGCCTGGGATTTACACAAAAAAATATATGTATATATTAGACACTGAGCATTCTGCTGCAGGTGTTCTCCAAAATTTCCCCGCTTAGTCCTAGGTTCCCTGGAGTTTCCTACCACATTTGGCTACGATCTTATCTTTCAGGCATCTGGCCTCTTGGCTTGTGCATTTTACTGTGTTTCTGACCTTAACATCCTTCAGAAAATGTCTCACATGGTCTTTTTGAGGGCACCGCCTTACCTATCTCACCCAACACAAAAGGGGGGATATGGCTTTCCTTAATTTCCTATCCATTGGCTCTTTATTTTTCCTAAAGGTGATTTATAGACAAGCTTTTTTATGATATTAATAAAAACAACAAAGTGAGACAATTCCTCATTTTGTATTAAAGATATCCAAGAGTTAATTAATTAACCCTTTTAAAAATGTATCATTCACTATCAAAATCTAAACTAACATCTCAGGTTTTGCATTTTGCTATCTCCAAACAATTCATGATTTAAGCACAATATGTTAATACCTGTAAATCCTTGATCCTGTTTCTGATGGTAATTTAATGATATAGACGACAAATGAAAAATTTAAATATTACATGATGTTCCTGAAAAAATGATGAACAAAGTATAGATGGAGGCCCTTTTTTACAATTGGGAAAATGTTCCCTCATCTTACTTAAATAAAACATGCTCCCAACAAGTTTAGAGAAACTGGACAAAATCCAATAAACATTTTTATGAAAGAACACAGAACAGTTAACTAAATGTGTACTATTTTCCTTTATAATAATTATAGATTGTGTGGCAATCTCCAGTATTTTTGGAAATAAAATGAATACTAATGTCAGAATAGCCTGAAAAGTTGTATTGAAAAGAAAGATACTCTTTTTATTCTGTCCACTGGAGTGGAAATACGGAAGCTTTATATATTCTTACTATCAATGACCGCTGAACTATAATAAAGAGAAAAGAATTTCCATTACTATAAGTAAAATACTTTAATTCTAATAATTATAAAAAAGGATATGGGAATTAAAGGGTATGAACTAATGTAATGTGTTATATTGATCTCTCTCTTAATCAGCCTGTAGGTAGTATACAATTGCTTAAAATTAAAATGTTTCTTATAAATGAAAAAAAAATCCTTGAAGTCTTTACTGAAGTAAAAATGTCAAATTTTGCTCAATACCTCTTGAATAAATCCCTCAAAAAGAGAAGGTTGTAAATGTATACATCACTAAAGAAGAACCCTCTGGGATTTAATATGAAATTTCAAATTAACAGGGGAAAAGTAACAAAATCAGCATGTAATGGAATGTGCATATTATTTGTGTCAGTCTCTTCTAAGATATATGCAAGTATTTTCAAGGCTTAGCTTGGAAAACAGTTTGGGTTTAGAAAAGATATTCAAGGGCAAGCTTAAGAAGCAATAGGTAGTGATTTTACTGTCTTCTGCGGAGGGTATTCCTGAACATTGCAGGTCCTTTAATGTGTTGGGTGAGTTGACTGAAGTAGGAAGGTAATTAATGGAACAAAACTACATAGTTCTAGGTGGTGGAAGAGAGGAGGTGGTAGAGAGAGAGGGGAGTAGACTGAAAATCAGGGGGAAGTACCTCATGGTAACATGTAAGGTAAAGGATTTTGATTGCATATGCTAAAAATTTTCCCATGAGTGTAAGATGTAAATTTCTCCCTCTTACAACAAAATATGAGATATATGCTACCTAGTGTATCCATACAGTAGAACATTTTGGGCCAATGGTGAGTATTACTAAGATATATCTGTATTGCTACAGGGCCAACAAACAAGGACGATAGGTGGATATCTGACTTAGAGATGTGATATATATTTACATCCTTTTATAAGTGCTTTCAGAGTGATTGCAGAATATGGCACCTGGAACGGAAATTCAATTAGTAGTACCTACTTCTAGAATGACTAGGGCACATAAACAAGTAAAGCTTATTCTGTAGAGCTATTTAAAATTTTGCCCTGATAGGTAACTCAGATGTTCAGAGCATCATCCAGATACCCCAAGGTTTCAGGTTTGATCCCCAGTCAGTGAACATTCAAGAAGCAACCAGTGAATTCATAAATAAGTAGAACAACATCTCTCTCTCAATAAAATAAAATAAAATAAAATAAATAAAATAAATAACATAAAATAAAATAAAAATGTGTGTAAAACTTAACATCATGTACTATATATCCTACAAACTTGGTAGTTCTATAGTTAGCTGACCATATATGTATGCATCTGTCTCCTTCATTAGGCACTGTTTTTTAATGGTCACTGGCTCATTCTAACATCACCAACAGAGTTTAGAACAATATATTTTATATTCATGCATTTAAACTTTTACTCAATATGCAGATGAAAGTTGGCTTATGGAAAAGTTACCCCTTAAGCAATAACCCAGAAAAATCTATTATGTTGTTTTATAAAAGTGGAATTTCAAGTATTACACTATTTTAATTACCAATAGCATTTACCTATCACTTTACTGTTTCCTTCTTTTTAAAATTTTTAGAGAGCTAAATATTAGATAAACTACTATATATTTTCTTCTGATTCCTCTTAAGTAATTATATAAGTATTATTTCTTTCAATCTCACTGAACAGCCTCTAATTTTTGTTGCTTTGAAAAATATTTCATAATTCTCTCTTCTTTGGTGCATTAAATATTTATAAGAGGGGTAAAAGAAAAGTAACCATGTATGTCAAGGACATTTAATCAAATTATTTTAGCAATTTTATAACAAACTACAAGGGTAAGAGAATCATCTAGTTTATGTTTTATAACTTAACACTATAGGCTTTGTTATAATATTTAATGAATTCCTTCAATTTTGAATTTTTTAATTTAAAAAATTAAAATGGAAATAATTTAAGACAAATAAATATCCTGTTCATTATCACTATTTCTAATTTGTTCTGTATTTTCTATTTTTTGTTTGTTTCTATTTTTTGTTTATTTTTTCTAATATTGTTTTTATTCCCCTTAGCTTCCAGTGCCTCTTTTAACATCTAAACAATTGCTTATGTGAAAAATGTAAATTCCTTCCTGCCTATGATGCTTAATTGTTCTTTTTCAGCTGCCCAGTCATCTAGAACTTCCACTTATGGTTTTAATTACTGCTAATGTTCTCATGACAACGCTGGCAGAGAAAGACATTTTTTAAAAAGAAAGATTATTTAAAATTAAAATTTCTGGTTCAGCTGGGATTTTAACAGATTTCTTACCTATATCCAGGAATGTTGCTAAAATTTTAGGTTGAAAATGAATCACTATTGGCAGTGTGCATTCATTAGTTCATTCGGCAACAATGTATTGATTGACTGCTGCGTGCCATGTGTTGAGACTACTAGGAGAGAGCTTTCCAGTGGGGCAAATTGTCTGTAAACAAAGAAGCATAATGCAACCTGTTTCATTCTATCCAAATTTTGTACAAAGTATAATGGTAATTTGATGATTTTGTTGAAAAATTGTCACAAAATGCTTATATTGCTTAAATGATTATAAACATTGAAGTTATTACAAGCCTCTTTGTCTTTATGCCTTAATATTGCCTGTTTCTAGACTTTTATTTCCTTCACTATTGTGTATCCTTGTCCTATCTCTGTATGTGATATGTGTTCAATGTATTTTTTCTCTCCATATTTCCTATGAAATATGAAAAAAATGAAGCAAATTAGATGACTTCTTTTGCAGGCAGATTCTAGATTGCTCAACTGAACCAGTGTATCTCACTTGAATATCCATGAATCAATGAGTATTTATTTAATGTCCATTAGTGTGTTGTACATGATAATGGATCTGGAAGAAGATTAAGACAAGACCTTTGTCTGAAACCAGCCATCTGTCTTTTGGAGACAAAACAGACAAATGCACAAGTCTCACTGATGTCTCTAATCCACTTATCTGTTAATTTATTCATGCATGCAACAAACATTTATTGAGTGTCTATTATGAACTGCAGCTGTAAAAGCACACTATTTTATTTCTAAAAATATAGGTTGAGGGGCCAACCAACATATAAATAGAAATTTAATGAACAAAAATTGCAGTAAGCACTGGGGATACTCTGGACAGTGAAAATGAAAATCTAATCCATTATAGAAGATCAGAAATATTATACCTGGAAGAAGGGAACAATTATTTTGAAGGCTATCGCAGTCATGCAGATAAGCTTCAACCCTTAGGCCTATGTTTCAATATGAAATTTGCATGTAGATATATTACAAGAATCTCAAACTTAAACCTGAATAAACCACATACTTATTAAACTTTCATCGCCCCTGATACACACCTGCTCTCCATCATTCTTTATCACCTCACCAAGTAGCACCTCAGCCACCACAGATGCTCTGTCTAGAGATCTTTAGATTCTTACTTTTTCATTTCCTACATACATCAAATTTTATAGATTTATAAACCATATTTCCAATATCTCTTCAGATTCTGCCTAGTTCTCATTATTCCTCCTGACATCCCCTGCTCCAAGTTTAGCTATTGCTTATTCTTCCGATCTCAGAAAAATGTAGTTTCTGGGGAAAGCCTTATCCTTACCAAATTCTCCCTTAGTTTAAACTAGTTTTTTTTGTTTGTCTTTCTTCATATCATCCAGTCCTATCTTTGTTAAGATAACATTTCTCACAATTTATATTTTATTTGGTAGGGTTGTTGGTTAGCTTTTATTGCCTTATAACTATGCTAAAAGAAAAGAATACTATTGCTTTCGACGAACAGATGACCATCAATGTTTAAAATTAGGCATTAAAGTAAAAAACACTAATGATTACTTCCATAGCAACTCAGAAAAAGCATGTGCCAAACAGTCAAGGATGCTATGGAGGTTTTCAAAGATGTGGGGGAAAGTGTTTTAGGAAGATTAACCTAAACTTGATAAAGAAACAAATAAACACACACACAAGTAGAGAGATCAGCCTTGAAGTGGCAGTAGAAATAGTCTGCAGTAACAAGATGACATTGGAAATGAACATGTAGGTTTGGTAATAGAAAGCATATGCTTTATAACAGCAACTAAGTAATTTTAAAACTCTTAAGACTTTCAGAATCATTCATTCCATTTATTTATTTATTTACTTATTTATTTCACTTTTTTAATTGGCTAAACAGCTCACATTAGACATAGCTCGTGCTAATTATAACAGCATTGTTAATAAACCAGACAGTTGGTTTTGAAGTTCCATAGTCACGGGTACATACAGACTTAATTTTTTTTAGTTTTAATTATTGTTGCAGTACTTAAATTTTAGTGTTATTTTTGTCAAGTCTGAATATCTTTGTATACATTCTTAATGCATACCTAGTTTATGATATCTAACTTAATATATTCATTTTCCTGCATATAAAATCTTTGAGAGCAGCATACTGATTTCAGGAAATTTAGATTAAGCTGTGCTTACAGTGGGAATTAAATTTATAAAAAATAATAAAGTAATCAGAATAACAGAGTACAAGAGCTTTAGTTTTATTTGGACTTTACAAAGTAATACAAGAGTTGGTCCTCAAAACCGTTGTGCCTTCTAAGAGGAGACATGAATTATTTTTCAACCTGGGGACAGGATAAGTGGATGAACTTTCACCCTTGTTTGTAAAATGATTTTACATGAAAAGACAAAGAGTAGAACAACTGTGAGCAATTTAGGAAAGATCACTCCAACAGAGAAGTCACAGCTGGAAAGAATCTTCACCTTCCTATGCTTATTTCAATTAATCATAAGAAACAATCGCAAAATGTCATCACTGTCTCCTAGACTCTAAATTTAAACATGAAATAGACAGCTCACTCAATTATGAATCTTTTTCACAAAATAACTCAAACCATAATTTTATTTTATTTATTTGTTTCTTTTCAAAGAGGTAGTTTCCTTATACAGCGTGTATTTATTTATTTATTGCTTTATTTTTATTATTTACACTATTACAGATGTCCCCATGCCCCACGCCTCCTTTGCCTACCTCACCACCACCCTTGCCACGCCTTCAGCCCTCACCGGTCTGTTGTCTGTGTGTATGAGTTACATGTACAGAATCTGTGACTAATCCTTTCACCTTCTTTCATCCAGTCCCTCCTCCCCCAACTCCTCTGACAACTATCAGTTTCTTCCATGTATCCATGCCTCTGTTTCTATATTAATCATCATTTTGTTTTGTTCATTAGATTCCACATATAAGTGAAATCATACAGTATTTGTCGTTCACTGACTGACTTATTTCACTTAGCATAATACTCTCCCAGTCCATCCACACTGTCACAAAAGGAAAGAAGTCAGGTTTTTTGAAGCTGCATAGCATTCCATTGTGCATAATTTGATTTTAAACAGACACTAAAATTTTAGTAAATTCTATAAGATATTAGGCATAAAATGTTTAAAATGTTCATAAGGGAAGAAGAATTTTCAGAGTTACATTAGAAGTGCCTATATCAAGTTTTTGTGTGAGGACTACTTTCAACTGTATCAAATTAGAAGACCCTTCCCCCAAAGGAATTCAAGTGTCCCTCTCTTTGCTGTAATATGCTAGAGGCCCCAGCATTCAGTAAAAGACCACCATGGCTCGGATTAGAGAGAACGACCCTAACTGTTGTGGCTGAGTGGATTGGGGCATTGTTCTACAAACCAAAAATTGCCAGTTTGATTTAAAACATGCCTGGGTTGCAGGCCAGGTCCCCATCTGGAGCCTGTGAGAGGCAGCCCATAAATGTTTCTCTCCCTCTTTTTCTCCTCCTTTCCCATCTCTCTAAAAATAAATAAATAAAATCCTTTAAAAAAAGGGACAGAGTGACTATACTTTATTCCCAAGGTTACACAGCAAGCAGCCAAATTAATGAAGAACATATTGGAAGGAATCTCTGCTTTCATAAAGCTTTCTCATGACACCAAAATAAAACTTGTATTTTAAACAAACCTTCAGTATTTGAAGATGCAATAGGTAAAAACTTTATGTAAATCATAATAATTCAAAAATACAACAGTACACAAAACACATAGGGTGAAACATCCTGTGGTTGACACATTATATGACAGGAAAGCGGCATTCCCATAGACCACAACAGAGAGCAGTCACACAGCCACATTGTTTAAGAGTTTGCCATGGTTTCTTTTCAGACATTACTTCTTCTACTGCTACTCACTGTAATAGCAAAATAATCCCCTCAGTCCTCCAGGGATAGAGCCGAGGACCCATAGCTCCCAGCCATAACAGCCTTATCTATTTACCTGGGCTTTCCAACATTAATATTGTTATTTTCTGTCTGTGCCAAGACATGAAAACATCTGGGAAGCACTGGACACAAAGTTAAAAATGGACACAAAGTTTTCATTCGTTATTACAGATTCAGTCATCCTTAACGTTCTTGATAGTATCCCGAATTTCAAACACATGCAGTTATGTTCTTTCCATTTAGTGTGGCTCAAACTGAAACATCTGCCCTCTCCTTGGTGACCCTGTGTGAGAGCATCAGCAGACAAAGTCTCTGAGAAGTCCTGTACCAAACTAGTTCATTGTACTCTCTTGAGTCTAGTATGTACTAAATTTGGTCATGTTTTACCTTAGGACACATCTTCTAAAGTGAAGCCCAAAAATGTTCCACAAAAACAAACTAAACAAACCAACATACAAATATTTTCCCTAGTTTGTAAATCCCAGGGCTAAAGAAATACCTAAATACCTAAAGTGTAGTGGATTTTACATGATGACTAATACTCAAAACATGGTGTTCCTGGTGAGTTAACTGATAAGAAATATAGAAAGCTGTTCTAACTGGGTTTATTTTTCACCACTAAAGCTATTGAACAAGGTGAGACTGTTGCCAGATTCTGAAGTTGGAAATATTTATGGAGTTATTTTGAAATTCAAGACATATTTTATAAGACAAGAATGTTAGCTTTAATAAAAAGAAATTCATTTTGGGTTAAAATCCTTCAGAAAATAGATTGATTAAAACATTTAGTTACATTTCCCCAGTTAACAGTATTTGTTTCAATAGAGTCTAGCATGCAATCGTTATTGTTAAAATAATGCAGTTCTAGGAAAGAATACAATCTTACTGATCTTTCAAAACACTACTGACACTGACTGGACTCCATGAGCTGGCCGAGAGCATTCACCTGTAGATAAATAAGCATCGGCTCAGTTTGGGCAACATGACTGTGACATAGAGGGCGGGCCATCCTGCTGAAACTCAGGCTCCTTCTATCATTCTGTACCTTTGTCTCTGGAAGGCAGAAACTGTAATTTCTAGTTTCCTTTCGTATGTTTGGGCCATGTGATTACTTTTCACTAAACGGGATATAAGAAGTATAGGCTGCCCAGATTCATATTTTGATTCTGCCAACACTCACTGTGTGAATTTAGGACAGTTATTTAAGTCTCTGAGGCTTAGTTCCCTTTTCCATAAACAGGCTAATAAAAGGTCCCACTTCTAGTTTGGGCATGAGGACTATATGAAGCAGACTAGTACCTGACACATAGTAAGCTAATGAAGTTGTTTATTAAATAAAAAATGTTCAATATTTATCCATAATTTCTTGCAGTTACTCAATTATTTGTATTTCTAAAATTCAGGTTTCAAACTGGGAAAATGTTTTTTTTTTAAAAGATTTTATTTATTTATTTTTAGAGAAGGAAGGGAGGGAGAAAGAGAGAGAGAAACATCAATGTGCGGTTGCTGGGGGACATGGCCTGCAACCTAGGCATGTGCCCTGACTGGGAATCGAACCTGCAATGCCTGGTTCGCAGCCCGCGCTCAATCCACTGAGCTACACCAGCCAGGGTGGGAAAATGTTTTAAAAATATAGAATAAATAGTGAAATAAGATTCACTGTATACTTTCATTATGAAAGTTAAGAACTTAAGGCAAAACCAATATATACTGATAAAGTTTTCTGTAATTTCATGATTGTCAGAACATATGATACCAAATATTATAGAAAAGTTTTATTCCATTAATACACTCATTTTAAAATTGTAGTAAATGATTCACAAAACTCACTGAGAAATCAAATTCAAGTTTTTAAGTTTTTTACTTCTATTTATTGTTTCACTTTTATAAAAATACTATGTGCTAAAAATTTAAATATCACATGAAACTAAGATAAACATAAAATGCATCTAATAAAGTTTTACTTCTTAAATATGGTAATAGAGGAAATTAACAAAATCTTTGTAAAGTCACTCCCTAACCTTCTGACTTATAAGATTGGGGATGAGAGTTAATGTATCAAATAGTGGTATAAAAATTATTGATAATACAATTGGTGCCTATACTGAAAATCCATGTTTTTTTAAATTTATTTTGTAATAGAAGAATAATCTTCTATATATTTCTTTCCTAGTTGATCTACTAAGTTTTTATGAATGACCATAGCCAGGTTACATAATGCTGTGTGGGGTAGGGGTTAGTTAATATGTACAGAGAAATTTTATTCATAGGAGAAACAATCACTATCTTGAACAGATTCTATCATGTTTAAGTTAGTATGGCAGAGTAGAAATTATTAACAAGAGAGCATGCTGTTAATAACAGCATCATGACTGGGTTTCTTTGTGTTTCTTTTTTTCCATGGTGCCCTGAAGACTATGGGGCTGACAAAATGCACTATGACTTTCAAATGGTGTTCTGATCCATTGGACTCTGATAACTGTACAGTCATACCAATCAAGTAGATCCCACTCTAACCCTGAATTCATCCTGGTAGGACTCTGTATTTGCTTCCATACTCACTCAATATGGCAATTGCCAAAGGGAAAAGTAAAACACATAATCTTAAATTTATATTTCATTTATGCTTCATTGCAAATACTTTCATATCCTTAAAATTTGTTCTTTTTGGCAAAGTATTCCCTGAACACTTGTATCTTAAACTTCCAACCCATATATTTTGGAAATTTTAAGCTTGGAGAGTTCCAAATTAAAATATAAGACACTGAAGCAACAGAATACCTACTTGTTTCCTATTGTTCCTCTGTGTCTACATGAGTCATGAAAATGTGTGGGTGCTTCTTACGCAGCAGTTGAATGATTAAGTAAATGAATGAATGTAAACTTTTCTAAATTAAAAGTTTAGAAAGAAATTAAAATACAAGACTAGAAAAAATTCCAGTCACATATATTTATTAAAAATATAGTAATACATCTGTTAGTAGAAACTCTCAACTCTATAACCTTTTGTGTTCTGAAGTTTGAGACCTAATATAAAATAATACAGAAGTAATAGCAAAATTTTCAAATACAAATGCTTTTTTGTCCTCCTCTGTTCCTCTTCTATAGGAAGGATGGCCTGTATTTCCTTTGGTATTGCCCAGGCAGCCCCACCTCCAGTCCAGCCAGAACCTTGGCTCTATAGCCAAAAAAGTTTGCTTTGCATCCAGGGTCACCACTGAAGCCTGACTTAAAGAGACATGTTCTGATTCGTTGGACTCTGGGTTCTGATTCGTGAGACATCACCAACAAGACATCTCTGAAGAGACTTTAATATCCCACCTAAGTTTCTGACCACAACTTAAAAGTAAGATTGGAATTGCCTTATATCCCAGCAATTCCACTACTGGGAATTTATCCAAAGAAACACAAAATGCTATTTCAAAAGAATATGTGCATCCCTGTGTTCACTACAACATTATTTACAATAGCCAAGATCTGGAAGCTGCCAAGTGTCCATAAACAGCTATGGCATATTTACACAATGGAATACTACTCAACCATACAAATGAAGAAAATTTTACCCTTTGTGACAGCATGGATGGACCTGGAGAACATTACACTATGTGAAATAAGCCAGTCAGAGAAAGACAAATATCATATGATTGCACTTATATGTGGAATTTAATGAACAAACTTAGTTAACAAGCAAAATGGGGACAGGCTCACAGATAGCAGGATGACAGTTGCTGAGGGGTGGGGTTTGGGCAGTGGAGGCATTGAGCAAAAAAGAGAAAGAATTCACGGACATGGACCAAAGTACGGTGATTGTGGTAGAAAGGGGGTTGAGAGGAATTAGAAGAGGTGATAAGGGAGGACAAACGGTGATGGAAAAAAATTAAAAATTAGATAAAATAAAATGTAAAAAAATAACATTGCTCCTTAAAATTTATTTTATCATCTTTGTTATGTATGGCATACACATGCACGTGTATGTTATCAACATGCTAACATCAGGAATAATGAGGGGTGAGATTCTCTGCATTAAACATGTACATTTTAGATTAGTTTTTCAACTATAGTTATTTTAAGTATACAGCAAGATATGGAAAATAAATGCTAATTTTAATATCAATGAACCAAAAATTTGCTTCAGAAAATCTTTCCCTTATGTTGTTCCAAGTTGATTTGACCAGATAATTGAATTCATTTTTAACTCACTTTCAATGCAGCCTTCTTACTTGGTTTCCTTTTTCTCCCCCATCTTCATTTCAGGAAATTTTATTGTGATTATATCAATCCCCAGAAAGCTAGAGCAACAAATACTCCTTTTATATTTGTTCACGGCTCTCATCCTATTTTAAAATTATGTTTCCTTTTACTCCATATGAGTTACAATAGAAAATATTATAATTAAAATTTGCCAAAGGACACTGAAACGGATACAGAAGTCTAAACTGACTCTATCAAGCTACAGCCTGCTCTTCAGGATAGCAAGTTCAGTGATCTTTTGTAATTGGTTATTATACTATTAAATGGAGAAAAATGTCTTTGAGGCTCAGGAATCTCTAAAACCTGGATTACATCACATATTCTTCTAAACAACTCCATGAAGAAGATATTAATATTATTGCCCACTTTGGAGAGACAAGGAAACTAAAGCTTAGGACTAAGAACATCAGGCTTATTTTTTATTTACTGCAGTTGACATACATATACATACACATACATGTATTCTCTCCCCTCATCCTGACACACACCTCTGAAACATTTTCTGAAAAAATATTGTAATAGAAACTCTTCCTCAAGCTTGATTTTTGGACAGTTACACAGCACATTTGCGTTATAATTCCTCCTGGAGTTTTAGCTTCTGTTGTTTACCAAGAACATTAAGGTGATCTTCAAGTGCACTACTGGGCTCGGGAGAAATGCCAGTTTAAATGTCTATTAATGATAGTCCTGCATATAGTTAGTTAACACTTCCCCCACCTAATTGGATAAGGGCATTTTTCTCACACCTACTAAACTGATGAGACAATATCAAACTAGGTATTTATTACTTTTGAAAATCAAGACAATGGAATGGTTAAGAAACACAAATATTTAAAAAAGTATTTGTGTTGTATCTTATTTTAAATAATGAAACAATGTAGAATTAATTTTAAAGGGATAATTAACCTTTTGTTTCCTGATAAAAAAATAATTACCATATATCTCATTTTAAATTTACACTAATGAATGACAAGAAGTGAGAGAGATCGTATCCTAAGAGATAATAATAGAAGACAATCATTCTGCTATTATTTTGATTTCATGTATACTTAATATCAGCTAAAATAAATAAATAAATAATTAAAAACAAAATATAACATTTATCCATTTTATAAATGCGATCTAAATATAATTTAAGAATAACATATTTTGGTTTAGGTTATTATTCCATGTTTTTCCAAAATGCTTCTAATTTATCTAAAGGACACTGCACTTCTGAAGCCATAATGATACTAAATATTTATCATAGTGTTATGGTCTTATTTTCTATTTTCTCTGTAAATTCACTTAGTGACTACTTATATATAATTACATTTATACACTTATCCTTTGTTCTTACATATAGTGCCTGCAACTGATTATTATATGAATTCATGGCCACAATAACATTTTTAATTTATATTTTTAATCTGCTATTTAAGGTATAGAGATTAATGTTAATTAATTTTGTGTATAGTATCAACTCTAATAATTAATTAAACTCATACCTAAGGAGTTGATCTGTAATCATTTGTGAGTTCTGCCTCTTGCAAGATGTTAATAGTAAGAGCAAACTCATGGGAATTGAAGGGGAGACATTAGGGTGAGTTTGATAAATAGAAGAAATATTGAATTAAACATATGTGGCTTCCTCTGTTTATCCTCAGTTCCTCAATGAAGTCTGCAGAGAAGAGGTGGAGAGACAGTTTCTCTGCTTTCATCTGCCCAGGAAGACATGTGATAGCAGTGCCCAGTCTATAGGATAGCTTTCTGAAAGAAACTGAGCTTTCAGATGAATTTAAGTGACCATGAGCAGGAAATTATTTGACCCAAGAAGATAGATCTCATTGATTTAAGTCTAGTTTTTGCCACAAAGCTTTGATGAAAAAAATAGCAGGTGTCCTGAACTGAAAGGGCAACATTTCCTGAAAGAGGGCTGAGGACAGCAGGCAAATATAGCTTGCATTCAAGCAGAACATTTTATTTTCTCTATCACTTCAGCTGTTGTTCCTCATCTCCAGAGGTCGTCAGCCACAATCATTTGGGAAGTTACAATGGATCTATTCTACTCAATCCTCTTGCGGGGATAGGTCATTACACCAGCAGTGTGGAACTTCCCAGAGCAGATTTTCCTTCTTGTGCTAATTTGTTTTTCTCTGGAGCAATATGCAGAGGCACTAATCATGATGTTCATCATGAATGTTTTCTTGATACTTTTTTTAACCTCTGCAGCAGCTGCAAAATTGGAAAATATATGCATTAAAGCAATTACATTTTCAAAAAAAGGTCATATAAAAGACATAGTATACCAATACTGTGTGTGTGATAGAAGGGTTTATTATAGAAAATAAGCCTACATTAAAATTACTTACAAGACAGAAACTGTGATTTTTGATAACTACATGCCCTGAAAATTGTCTAACACTACTGTAAGGACTTCCTAATAAGGCATATCAATGAAATTAGGAGGACTAGAGTTACTTTAAGGTCAATCAAATGAGAATGTCCATTCTCTGACTAAATATGAAACAAGAAAAAAATTATATGCAAATATCTGTTATTATATATCTTTATTAATATATATTTATTAATAAAGTTTATTGATCTTAATAATATCATGTTATTCTAAACCATAGTTATGCAACATGTACTAGAGACATAAGATGTATCTCCCTCCTCCCACCAACTACCACTCATATAGATTGACTGGGTAGCATTAAAACTCAAGGATGAAAGAAACAACCTTGTAGAGTTTAGCTTAAAACAAGTATTTCAGGAATAACTGAAGATAGTATGGACTTCCTTTAAAGCAGGGGTATTAAGCTCATTTTCACTGGGGGCCACACCAGCCTCAAGGTTGTCTTCAAAGGGCTGAATGTAACTTCAACTCCTTAACAGTTAAGGGGTAGTTAGTTACATTTTTACAGTCCTAAAATTATTTTGGCCCTTTGAAGGCAACTGCGAGGGTGATATGGCCTCTGGTGAAAATGAGTTTGACACCCCTGCTTTAAAGGTAGTGAGTTTTCTCCAACAGGAGTAATCAAACAAAGTTTGCATGAGCTTTTGGAAATATAATGTAGAAATGAAGGGAATGTCGTAGATGCTAGGCCTAGAAAGCTTTAAGCTCCTTCAAGTGCCAGGGTTTATATTTTCTAAGCAAAGTACACTATATTCATAGGGCATAATACCTATAACCCCTTCTTTTCTCTGTAACTCTTTTGTTACACTTCCCCCACCCCCAAATAGCATTGTAGCCTGGCATTAAATTATAACAATACCCAACATGTTAAAAGTTATAACTCATTATCATACAGCTACAGAAGGAAGTTCAGTTTTATTTTATCCTAAGGGATATTATGAGTAATAGTTTGGTTCAGCAAGACTAAATGTGCAATACATTTCTGAAAAAAGAATAGTTATTTTCTGTCATATAATTGAATACACAAAGTGCTGGTCAGTTTTTTTAATTAAATTGATGGACCAATGAGAATACCAATTGTTTTAAACATGTTATTTATCCCTTTTAAAACTTGAAAATAGTTATATTATTTTTAAAAAATTAATCGGAAGCAACTATAAAAATGAAAATGCATGGGAGCATTACTGATGCAAATGAAGAAGCTACAAATTCTCACAATTTTGTTTTGTAGGTCTCAGGTAAGACTTCTGGGAACATCGAATTGTAAGTCATGGATATGCTCACAGAAACAAAGAAAGTGGGTGTCATTTTTTAATAGAAAGGAAAAAAGAAACAAGGCTCAAAACTAATTAAACTTGCTGCAACAGAAATTAATGCATTTTGATGCAACTTATTAAAGAGAAAATGCTTTGAAATTAACAGTAATCAAAAGCTAATTAAGGTTGATGCAGTAGGAACAGTCAAAGAATGCTTGATAACATTCATTGAACTGAAGAAACATGGCTACCAAAAAAAAAAGAATACATGTGGAATAAACTTAAAGTAATTATAGAAAAATACTAAAATATAGGAGGCAATGGGAATACAAAGATAAATTTTTAATATATTTTATTAATTATGTTACTACTGTTGTCCTTATTTTTCCTCTTTTGGCCCTCTTCATCCTGTACCCCTATCTCCTCTGGCAATCCCCCTCTTAGTTCATGTCCATGAGTCATGCACATAAGTTTTTTGACTTCTCCATTTCCTATACTGTTCTTAACTTCCCCCTGTCTATTCTGTACCTACCAATTTGTACTTCTTAATCTCTGCACTATTTTCTTCATTCTCCTCTTCCCCCTCCCAATTGATAACCTTCCAAATGATCTACATGTCTATGATTCTGTTCCTGTTCTGATTTAGTTTATTTTGCTTAGTTTATTTTTTAGATTCAGATGTTGATAGTTGTGAATTTATTGCCATTTTAATGTTCACAGTTTTTATCTTTTTCTTAAATAAGCCCTTTTAACATTTCACATAATAATGGCTTAGTGGTCATGTATTCCTTTAGCTTTGCCTTGTCTGGGAAGCACTTTATCTGACCTTCCATTCTAAATGACAGCTTTGTTGGATAGAGTAATCTAGGTTGTTGGTCCTTGCTTTTCATCTCTTTGAATACTTCTTGCCAGTCCCTTCTAGCCTACAGTGTTTCTTCTGAGAAATCAGCTGATAGTCTTATGGGAAATCCTTTGTAGGTAACTAACTGCTTTTCTTTTGCTGCTTTTAAGATTCTCTCTTTATCTTTAACCTTTGACATTTTAATTACCATGTGTCTTGGTGTGGTCCTCTTTGCATATTTCTTTTTTGGGACTCTCTGTGCCTCCTGGACTTGTATGTATATTTATTTCACCAAATTAGGGAAGTTTTCTGTCATTATTTTTTCAAATAAGTTGTCAATTTCTTTGCTTTCTGGCACCCTTATGATTTGAATATTGGTATGTTTAAAGTTGTCCCAGAAGCCCCTTAGCCTATCCTTGTTTTTGCTTTTTTTAATCTTTTTTTTTTCTTGCTGTTCTGACTGAATGCTTTTTCTTCCTTATGTTCCAAATCATATATTTGATTCTCATCTTTCTCCATTCCACTGTTTGTTTCCTGTATATCTTTCTTTATTTCACTTAGTGTAACCTTTATTTGTACCTGGCTATTTTTTACAGCGTTAAAGTACCTAATGAATTCCTTGAGCACCCTAATAACCAATGTTTTGAACCCTGCATCTGAAAGATTACTTATGTTCATTTCATTTAGTTCTTTTTGGGTGTTTTATTCTATTCTTTCATTTGGGCCATCTTTTTTTTTTTCTCTGCATTTTGGAAGCTTCACTGTGTTTGTTTCTATGCATTAGGTAGAGTTGAGTTGACTCTCTGTCTTAGTAGCATAGCCTAATATAGAAAAGAGCACATGTAAGTTGGATGGGGTGGAGACTTAGGTAATTGCCTGGGTGGGATAGCCTATGTGAACCAGGTTGGTGGAGCCCCAGATATGGTGTCACTACTCTGTGGCTGTATGTGGGGGAAGGCTCAGAGAGGGGACAATGCCACAGTCTGGCCTCTGGAGTTTTGTCCAAAAGGAAGCTGTTCTCTGTGACTCTTCCTGATGCAAAACACTTTAATTTATTCTCATATGCCACTGGTACCCATCCAGCTGTTTTCCCAGTGCTGAAGTCCAGAGGGAGTAAGTTTGTGTAAGTCCTAAGTCCTTTAAGAAAAGACTCCTGAGAAACCTGTAGTTAGTTCTACTGTTCCCATCCTCACTGATTTTTATAGACAGAATTTATGGGGACTTATTTTTCTGGCTTTGAACCCTGAGCTGGGTAGTCTGGTGTGGGGCTGGGATCGCTCACTCCCAAGGTATTCTTCCCAATTTTTATCTACCACACATGGGTGTGGGGCCACCAGTTATGCTCTCCGTGTCTCTGTGACTCTCCATGTGTTTCCATATCTCTGCCCCTCCTACCCCTCTGGATGAATGTGGCTTCTTCAGTTCTTTGGTTGCTGGACTTCCATACAACTTTATTTCTGATGATTCTGGGTAATATCTGTTTTGCAGTTTAGTTGTCATTTTTGCTGTGGTTGTATGTGGGGGCAAGCTATGTTTATTTACACCTCCATCTTGACTATCAACCTAAAGAAAAATGTGAAATACACAATTCCTAGTGTAGAATTTTGATTTAGTGTCTCTATGAGAAATAAGAGATGGCAAGAAATAATGTTATCTTTTATCGCCTCTCTTCTACCACCCATAATTACTGTGACTCTCAAATGGTAATGATAAAATTGTTCTTTTTTATTGAATAAACTATTTCATAAGATCTATAAAAAGTACATAGCCACTTACTTAATCTAAGAGATAGTCACTTGATTTAGTATTTTCCTGAATGTGCAATATAAGAAAATAAGATTGTGATGTTTCCCTTTTGATCATGAAATAGAAAGCCAGGTTTGTACATGATATAAGTGTACTAAATGCAGCGTACTTTCACTGAGTCCCACAACGTAATTGTCAGAATAGACAGTAGGAAGAAGTGGTCCTAAGGTTCAATCAGAAAAAGGGGAATGAATAACTACTAACCACAGATTTTTATTGCTTATTACTTATTATTAGCCCTTTTTCAAAAGACCTAAATGTAGAGGTAAAATATATATAAACCATTAGAATAATTATTGTAAATATTACCAAAGGGGCAGGATATATACAAGTAGCAGTTTCCATACAATGCAGACTAGTCATCTTTAACCAAATAGAGAAGAAGTAGTAGTATTTCAGTAACTAAAAACAAAGTTGATTCAACCAGCCAGCTAAATACATAAGTAAGTAAGTAAGTAAGTAAGTAAGTAAGTAAATAAATAAATAAATGCAAGCAGATCATTAAAATCCTCCCAGACACTATGGCACACTATGAATTACAATCACCAGGTGAGCAGTGATTCTAATGGAGGTGCTACAATGTTTGCTGTTACATTTACTTCAAGAAATAAGAGCTGTGAGTAGTAGTCACGTGGCCTTAGACCATGGCTCTTAAACTTTCACACACATATGTTCAAGAGAGGAACTTGGTAAAATGCATCATCTGGGGCTGACCTCAAGGAATTCTGACTCAGTAGGTTAGAGTAAGTCCAAGGCGTCTGAAATTTTAACAAGCAACCCCAAGTGAATTTGCTTTAAGAGCCTTTCAATTGCATTTTGAGCCGTGAGTTATAAATCCCTTAAAGGCAATAACTGTTTACTTTCTTTTGTACTATCCATGTCACCTTATTCACCTTTGTTACTCCCTCTCAATTCTAATATTGTAACTGGGAAAATATTTTTTTAAATCTGTGACTGGTGTTTTATATACTGTAGAAATATATATATATATAAAACTGTACAGAGCCAATAAGAAGCAATTTAGTTAAATACCTGGTGATTTTCAATCTTGGCTGCACATCAAACTCAACAGGCAGATCTTTAACATACTGCTGCTGGAGCCAGGCTCCAAACCAATTGACCAGAATTTCAGGGGGCAGGCCTGGTACATCTGTACTTTTGAAATCTCCCCTAGGTGATACTGAGGCATAGCAGAGGTTGAGAGTCATTTAGAGGAGGGTAGTTCTAGTAATTTGTTAATGACGTTAAGTTTCTAGTAAGAAAATGTAAAATTTCTGATAAACTTAATTGCTATAGGCTCTGCTTTACCTAGCACTTTGCTTCTTCTATGCTATAATGACAATGCTTTGACTTATATTTTTTTCCAATTTTTTCTCAGTTGCTATTTTAAATTACTAGGTTAATTTCTCTCTTCTCCAGAGAAGATTTAGTTTCTCTTTGAGCTTAATTAGCATGTCTGCCTTCACCATGATGCCCTATTCTGGAATCAGATCTCTCATTACTAGGCTGTGTAGGGGGAGCCTAATCTGGACACAGGTTCAGCACTCAGTGACCTTGTCTGTATTTCTTGAGAACTCAACCCAGTCCCACCATAATTTACCATCTGGAGTGCAATATTTTGGTGCCTGGGCACAGTGGGATCATACCTCTTTTCTTGAAACTTTTTCATGAAGCAAAAGTGGAAAATAAAAGTTCCTCTCTTTGTTATTAGAAGCCAAATGATATAAGTATCACTAGTTGTTGAGGTATGGTTATTCATTTATTTTATTATTAATTAAGCTGGTCACTATTTGGGGAGCATGAAGGCAACAAGCAGAAAAAATCTATAAGAACGAAAGAGCAAGCAACACTTGGTCTAGGGTTGCAGTTGAATCTGAGACCTAACTTTATCCTGATCCTTCTCACAGTTGAATTACTAGTATATCCCTGTTTTGTGAGCCTTCAGCAACGCGGTTTCCATTCCTTGTACCCAGTGCAGCCCTGGATATTAGAATCATGGTCAAAGTGATCTCCCTATCATTCAGCATCCCATATTCATACTGCTCACCTCAAAAGGTCTTCCAAAGGAAAATCATACAACAGAACTGGATTCTTCTCTACCTTTCACTAGTCCCTAATCTGTACCTCTGCTAGGGACAAATAACACCCTCATCTGACCACCTGGCTTTTCAGAGACCACATTGTGTTATTACTTACAATAGCTTTACAATTTCAAAACAAAAAACAAATATATATAAAGTTAAGGTTCTTTTTCAGAAAAAAAAATATATATAGCCAGAGCACTTCAAATAAAAATGTTTTAGAAACATGTTTGTTAAAATTATTTTTGAGTGATTAATATGTACTAGGAAATAGTCTATATACTTTTAATTTGCAAACTCATTTAATCTCCACAACAATTACAAATGGCTGCACAGGCCCTGTGCTTCGATGGGCTCCATGCTTGGCTTGCAGTGCTGCTGTCAGTGGCTTAGTTTAATGCACTGCTCTTGCTACTTGAAATTGGTGATGACTTTTGAACAAGGTGCCTCACATTTTTATTTTCTTCCTAGAATCTCAGATTAAATATCTAGGCTTGATTCAGGAGATAATTTTTATTTCCATCTCCTTTTAAAGATACAGAAATGTCAAGTTCCTGGTTTAAATCCCCATAGCTTATAAAGTGGTGAAACAATATTCCCAAATTGGCCATTTGGCTCCATTGACTAGTTCCTCAGCTATTATTAAATAATGAGGTAGCCCCTAGAAATTCAAAATGAACATACAGATGAGGAGATGACAAAATATAGTTGGGGTGGGGAGGTATAAGGACAGTAAATGGTAATGGAAAAATATAATGAAGATTAAATTAAAAATAAGAAAAATTAAAAAGAGATGACTCTTATCTAAATGACCACCCATTTCATCTGATTTATAATTGTTCTGTATGTCAATAACAATGCCCCAGAGAACTGGTGTCCATGTACCGAATAGCAGTAACATCATCTGCTAACAGCTATCGAGGAAGAAAATATATGAATAATTACCTATCATGAAGATGACTTACTTCAATCTTTTATTATATTAGCCCTGTTAAATAATTTCCTAACATTACTGAAGATATGGTGCCAGCAAATTTTGAGTCTAATTTCAGAAGTTATATGTTATGATAAAAATATACCCTAAGGTGATGTGCCTGAAGAATTTCAACAGAGCAGAACACTTTTTAGTTAAAACAGTATATTGTTTGTCAGAGTTCACTTAGATATTTTTAAGGAAAGCTTTTTGCTCTAGTCTAAGATTCTCCTGTGTATAGAACCTCAAAAATGATTGCTGAAGCACATCAGTCAGTTCCAAAGAATGGTGATAAGATACAACTGATACACACTTGACAAAACAAAAACAGAAACAAAACACTGTATACTAAGGTGTCTCTCCTTCTTGTGGTCCCTTTGCTCTACCCCACCCAGTTCTGAAGCTTTAAACCCACCACGTGGAATTTCTCTACATCTGCGTTTCTTTTCCTAATGGGAGTTTAAGCAAAAGGAGAAAGACTTGTCAACGCCTAGATGGGCTTCTATTGCAGCAGAAAAAATGGTAGATAATTCAGTTAAACAGTTAGCATGCCTATTTTCCCTTTATTTTTTGGCTTTAGTTCACTTCACTAAATGAAGCAGAGTTCTCCAAATTTAAATCAGTAAGCATAAAATCGCACAATATCGTTAGCTATGCTAATTCTAATTTGTGTTGTTTGGAGCCTGAGGAATAAGCTAAAATAAATATGATTTAAACATCATCCTTATCATACTTTAGGCCATAAAACACTCCTCATTAACCAACCCAGGAAGTAGTAGATTGTTAATGTTTGCTTTTTTTGTTGTTGTTGTTGCTAAATTCATTGAACTACCCCTATAGAAACTGAGGCCTTCATTTTCAGACTTGAGGAAGATGCCAGTCTCCCCAATGGAAACCACAATCAGTAAGATCAGTTTCTTTCTCAAAGCATTAATTAGAAGTCACCTGAAATAAGTCTGTTACCTGAATTACACTTTTCTCTTGCTTTAGTTGGCCAGCCACTAACATACATTAATGCTACTTTCCTCAGATCAAAATCTTTAAACATACAAACTCTAGAGCCAAGAGATTGACACTTTGGTTCATGTAAATAGAAGATAGCTTTAAAATGCCTTTTCGGTTTCAGTCATGCAGGATGAATCGTCTTCGAAGTTTCCCTGGCCCTCTTCTTCGGTGCACAACATAAATCACTCCAGTTTGGTTTCTACTACCTTCTATTCTATGCCCGTTAAATCGTTCCAAATAGATATTCTATTTTTTTTTTAGATTTTATTTATTTATTTTTAGAGACAGGAGAAAGGAAGGAGGAAGAGAGGGAGAGAAACATCAATGTGTGGTTGCTTCTCATGCACCCTCTACTGAGAACCTAGCCCGAAACCCAGGCATGTGCCCTGACTAGGAATCAAAATGGCAACCCTTTGGTTCACAGCCTGCACTCAATACACTGAGCTACACCAGCCAGGTGTTCTTTATGTCACACACGTACAGGGAAATTAAGGCCCTTTTGATCATACAGTTAAGGTGTCCCATGCACTGCACCCAAACACAAAGAGTAATTTCCACATTTTAAAGCAAAAAATCAATCCTGACTCCACTATGAACTCTTGAAGAAGGAGTCTGATCTTCTAGGCCTTGATCAGTTTGCCTCTAAAAATTTTTAATTAGTGTTAGCAGTCAACAGGAGGTAGAAAGAATGAGAACTTAAAGCTATATGTGACTGTAATATCTTTTCTTTCACTGGAATAAATTACTTTCTACACTGGTAGCAAATGGTCACTTTTACATCCCTGAATTCTGGGCTTTTCCTTTGACTATTTTCAGTTCACTATGCTAAAAGAAAATGCACTTCACTAGCAAGTTACTACACTCTTTAAAGGGAGTTTTCCCCTTTTCTTCTGAAAACTCTTTAAATAAGTTATGATAAAAGGTCAGGTTCTATGTGCTTCAACCCCTTCAATATAAATCAATAATATAATTTGTATTCCATTTGGCACCTCAAAACTAAAGTTCTTATTTTTTTAAACTGAAAATTTGTAGGAAAATATGGTATTTAAAATATTCCTGTATGAGAACAGTAGAGAAATATTCTTCATTGAGAGTTTTAAATACAGTGCTTTATAGCCAGGACTTAACTAGAAATATGAAGATTTTCAGTAGAAATAAAAGGAGTAACAGGGGAAGAGCTAATTAAAGAAAAAAATTCACTAGAGAGAACATACTGTACTAAAATCAGCCTAAACTGTGTCTGTCTTTTGTAAGAAAGGGATACATCTATCTTCTAGCTATCTAGATACAAACAAGGTCTCTAAGATTCCCTTTCGGAATTAAATAGCAAGTTCTTTTATTAAGAAAGTAATAAAAAATTACATGAAGCTCTGTAGGAAAAATCACCAACAATCACAAATAAATAATCAAACAAACAAACAAAAACATTAAAATTTTCTAAAGTACACTTGATTTACAGGGGATTACAATTCACTCAGAATTTAAACAAACGGTTTTTGTGCTTCTGCCTCACTTATAGGTTCACAGTCCCCAAACAGCTCCTGAAGTTTCCAGAAATGAAAAATGCCCCTGTGAGCTCCACTTCTGGGCAATCTTTGGTTATTTCCCTATGGCTCAGGGTAAACAGTGATTAACAGGATAAGGCCAACAAGTCAGAAAAAAATAGAGAGAGCAACTGTTCTCATAGTAGTTACCTCTCACACATCTCAAGTTTTAAAGTACAGCTTTTTACAAGCTATCAAGAGATGGCCATCAAAACATTAATCACAAGTCTGTGATGAAAAAGAAAAGGCAACCCCAGCAAAACTACTATGGCTATGGGCAGAGTGAAGCTTTTTATTTTATTTCTATTTTGGTCTACTGCAGTTTTGCTATTCTTCAGGTTAAACATGATTGTAATTTTAATTCTTTAATTTTAATTTTTATCATCTTATTGTCCTCAGAGGCCATCACACCCTTGCCTGAAGCATCCACACACACGCAGTCACGTGGACAAGCACATGCCCACCTGCCTACACATGGAGTATCCAATTAGCTCATTTTAATTTTCTAGACAATATAGTTAGATTTCAGCTGTGTCAGTTATGAGTTCTATGACCATTAACAACCTGCTTAACTCCTCTGGGCCTCCGGATCCTCAAATTGAGAAAAGTACATAAGATGTCACTTGTGAAATCTCAACACTGTGTGTGATATACAGCAATCACGTTGAGAATGTTAATGCCATGACTGTCCACTCAGGCCAACTTTCTTTTTCCCTAAGACACAGGTGGCAAACACAAGGCCCCAGGCCAAAACTGGCCCTCCACCTTGTTTTATTGGGCCAGGTACCTTGTTTCATCCCAGCGGCAGCTTTGAGCTTGGGCTTTACTGTTAAGGAGTAGTTACATTTACACAGTCATAAAATTACATTTGGCCCTTTGAAAGGAAGCTACACCAGGCTGATGCAGCCCCTGGTGAAAACGAGTTTGACACCCCTGCCCTAAGAGAAATGGGGAGAACTGAGCAAACAGTATTTAACCCTGCAAATGAAGCTACTATTGTAAGCATTCTGCTCCCCATATGCCCAGTAATTCATCATGATCTATTTCCCAAGAGGATGTAACTAAAAGTCAGTTCAGAACATGGGTCACAGATCTAAATCAGGAGTAAACGCTGATGAGTAAAAATATATCATCATTCTTAGAAAAATAGCTTCTCAACACAGAGTGGATCAGAAAAACATCAATATGTTAATATAACACAAACCCAAGACATGAAATGTGATGAAGAAGCAGAAAATGGGTTGCTCTGTTTACACGCCCAGACCTTCCTGGTTAGTTGGTCATTTTTATCTTGCATATATATTGACTGTACTATAACCAGTTTCCTTAACACTATGTAATTAAAAACTCTAACTGGTTAAAAGTCCCATAGCAATCTTTTATTTGCTATAGTATTTGTGTTTATTTATTATAGGATGGCTTTTGTGTTTAGCTTGCTTTACATAGATTTATAATTTGTAAGGACAGATAGCATAACAGTTATATAACATAAATAAATATAATATTTATATAATAAAATTATATAAAATGTAAACATATGACATTTATATAATAAAAAGTGGTCTCATTTAAAACAAAGTAAAATGGAAATATATATGTAAATACTAGATCTATAATATTTTAGTTTTTGCTTTAAGAAATCTCTGACAATCATAGTAACTCTATTTTTGACTTTTATTTTCTTAATAAATATTTTATAAATGATTGGTACAGAAGTACTATAAAATTTCCCAGTAGAAATATATAGATTTCTTCATATGGTTAAATGTGATTGGGGAAAATACAGCACAGAAGCATTCACTACTTTTTCCTAAGCACATTAAAATAAGCTTCAGGAAGACTTTCTTTATGAAACATTTCAAGTAACCTCCCTGATCAATTGCAGCTCAAGTAGCCTCTGGTCTGACTCCTATGCAATAAAACAAATAGAATTTCCAAAATGATAAAACATGTTGAAAATAGTTAAGCTTCCATAAAAAAATAAAGTCCCTGTTGCCTAATTTACTGATAATCACTTGAATTTCTAGAGAAAATTTCATAATTTCCTTGTCAAAATTTTTGATACCAGAGAAAATATAGCATTTCTGCAGCTCTACACAGCCCATCATTCAATATAGTATATGTTCATTATTTCTGCACCTGAAGTAATAAAAATTCATATTTTATGAAATATACTAGAAATAAAATGTACTAGAATTTAGACAGCCATTATAATTTTCTACTGAGTTACCACCCACTATAACATTTGTAAGAGATTGCAATTTCCACAAGCACTGTTGGAGGGCTATCAAGTTTTTATGGTCATATATTTTCATATTATGTTGTCCAAAAATGATTATTCATTTACTTAAATGTTCAATTTTATTCAATAAAAAAATGATTTCAATGAAACCTACTGTGATTTCCTTAATGCTCTCGCTTTGAGGTCATTGAAAGAGGCAGTATTAATGATGCTTTTCAGCATCCTTGATGCAATTTTCAGCCTGCTTATATGACCTTCCATTTGGGGGGTCAATTTGGTAACTTAATAAAATTAGAACTTTCTGCACAATTTCTGAACCACAAAGAATTCAATAATTTCGTACTACATTTATCTTGCAATCAGGATATAGCAATGCTATCTCAGTTCTAAATTCCACTTGATTTGTAATTGCAGTTATACTTCTTCAGAAGTGGTTGCTAATTTTCAAGTAGAGGCCCAATTCCCCAAATGTATTAAACAGATCTTTCCATTTAACAAAAATAAAACTTTTAATATTTTGAGGTGGGTTAATAGTCTTTTTCATTAGGCTAAAGGAGTGCACAGTGAGAATATCTTTCTGCCAACTGAGTGATCAATGAGCCAATATGGTTGTAAATCTTCCAGATATTCCCTATGGTTCACTTCAAAGAAAAGTGTTTATTCTTCTCTACTGCCCCCCCCCCCCCCCCGCCGACTCCCTCATTCCTCACTATCATTTAGTAACTGTAAGGGGAATCTTTTCATACTACAATTAAGAAAAAGAGAAACTATTATACACCTTTTCTTAACAAATTCATTTGTGAAAGTAGTTCCCTAGTCCCCTTTATATGCATTTCTGCTAATCATGACAGAATAAGTGATATAAAATTTTGTTTGGGAAAAAAAGTCTATAAAATCCCTACAATCAGGGAACTAATTCATTTCATTATTGTTATTTGAATGATTAAAATGGGAACATGTGATTTTTCATTATTTTCAAAGAAGTATGGTGCAAAGTAATGATTAAGTGTAAGTGCATTTTTTAATTAAATTGTAGAGTGGGCAGATTTATATAAAAAGTACAAAGTCAAGCTTGCCAATAATTATATATATGCCACAATTCACTCAGTTGGTCCAAGTAAATTGATTGATAATGTACTTGGAAAATTTATAATTAATAAATTATATCAGAATGAGAAGTTATTTTTTAAACTATGCTGAATTTCTTTAAAAGTATGAGATGATATGAGCGGTCAGTAATTATATGTCCATGATACTGTTACAAAACTAATCTCTTAGTTATATTATTTTACTTGTAAAGATACATTACTGGAATTATGAAACATAGCATTTATTAATTAAAATACTAATACTGAATCATTTTGGGTACAATTCACATTTTTCACCAGTAAGTAAAAAACAAAGCATCTAGAAAGCATTAAAGCACTGAGGGTAAACTTGGATACCAGACTTATACTTTGAATTATCCACAAACACTGACTTTAAAAAAGATAAAGTTCATTCAGAAAACACTCACAAAATATGTATTCCAAATATTACAGATCTATTTTACAGATAGTCGTTTTAAAGATTATTCAGTGATTAAATTTGTTACTTATATCATTGTGCCTGGTTTTATCATTTTCACTCTTTCAACTCTACCTGGCCTGAGCAACAGACCCCTGTTGCCCCTGCCCTGGTGCCCCTGCCCTCTGGCTTCAGCCAAAGCAAGGCCATAGCAGGATACTGTGGGGTAGGGGAAGACCAAGGGAAGGTATTGCTTTTGGCTGTGGTAGTGGCTGCATGTTCTGGTTACAGCTTAGGTCACATGTCATTTCAGGTTTAAGGATAGTAATGGCTTTGCAAATCATTGGTCCCTGAGTGGATACTCTTTTGTTCATTCCATTAAACCCTCCCATATCTTTGTAATAGTACTTTCTTTAAACCCTCTTAACTTGAAGTTTTTAATGGTGTCCTGTGTTTACTACTGTGATCTCACTACATATTATTAGGTAATTTTACTTTAAATGGTTATTAGTTTTATATTGCTCTCTAACAACCCAAATCGAGTGCACTTCAGTTTATATTCTACATTCATTCATATATGCAAATCATAATTTTCAATATAAGTTGCTCTTCTTTTTGTCAGTTTTCAAGAACATTCACTCATTACTGTCTCTAATTTCATCAGTTTAACCCTTACTCCTCACATTCATCTCCTCCTTCTTAGGTTCCCATTTCTGTTGAGGGCAACATAATACACTGAGGTTTGAGGCCTGAGTACTACATTCAGTCATTTTATTGTCAGTATAAATTCAAAATTCTCAGTGTTTCTCACAGTTGCCTCTCCTTTTCCTTTACCACTTGTTAGTTTGAGTCCTTACCACTTCTCAGTTGAATCACCCGGCCTTGTATTCAGAAAAGATTGCCATTCATTTAGCTAGCAAACATACTAGAGTGGAGGGGAGGTCTGAGGAATATGGAGCTGCTCTTTCCTCAGATGATCTTGTTTCTCACATTCAGTGATTTCTGTCACTTTCAATCGATTGAAATTTTACAACTGATTTTCACCTTTGGTGTAATCTTTAGATCTAACTGAGGAATTAAATGAGACTCCATCCTGCTTGCATTTTTTCATTCCCCACCCTGCTGGTAACTCTCTTAAACTGCAGCAACTTGTTCTGCCATCTTTAAGCCTACTCAAAATCTATTCTGTTTTGAGATTTATTTGGATCTTGCTTATTTAATATAATTTTTCTGCCTATGCTCTGACCACTATCAATTTATTATTTTTCCTTATAGAAGATATTTATATTATGATTATATATCCCTATACATCTATATATACATACCTAGGTATGAATAAATCCATGCAATTCTCTATAAGATTTTTCAGGCCAGATAGAGTATTTTATTTCTTTTTGCAATCACAAATTTGCTTACAGTGGTGAATATAATATTTAATACAATTTAATAGCTCTTTTAAATCAAATGCCTACTATTCTGTAGGCATTTTTCTAAGATCATTGGTAATCTTACCTACACCTCTGCAAAGTGGGCATTATCTCCACTGCATACACAGTAGTAGTTCTCAAAGTGCCAGTTATAAACTGTGTAGTGCTTACATGCAAAGAGAGAACTATAGTAGTTGAGAATAAATGCTTACAAGCTTTAACAGTATTTTGACATTGTCATGACTTCTAAGCATTTGATCTCTGTTAGCATATTTGGTTTGTGGACTAAGTTTTTTTATAGCAGTCCACTGGCAAGCTACAATGGCAGGGAAACAATTTGGAGTGCTTAGATTAAAACGCTAATGAAGAACATAAACCAATATACTGCTTTTTTCATCAAGAAAGTCTTGTGATGAAAAGGACATTTTTTTTAAAAGCTGAATATCGGAATGCTTAGCAACATGGTAAAATTTTGAATTATGTTAAAGCTTAAATGAAAATTTATTCTCTTTCTTATATGGTAACACAGGAGTTGATTATAAACAACTTTACTGCATACTGAGACAGAAAGGTTATAGACACGAAAACTTCTCTTGAAAATGTTTGTACAACAAAAGTTCTTGTTCATACAAGGTAAGAAACCACCCCAAGGATTTAGATATGTGGGTTAGAGGGCCAACCCTCCGTATTTGTCTAATACATTTGGTGTCATTAATGATCTGCATACCTCTAGCAAGGAAAGAAGGCAGCATGTTTTGCAATGCCAGGTAAGATCAAAAGGTAAGGCAAAAGTTAGAAGCTTGAAAGAACAGAGTTTCTACAATTATTTATGACATGATCTATGAATTAAGTACAATGTGACCTTAAACTTGCATACTTGTAAAACGTTATCACAGACCACCTTCCGATATTCATGAACATTTTGAATGGTATATTCCATCAAAAAGGTCTACATATAGAAATTCATGGATCCTGAATCAATTCCTCTTATCCAAAAATATATTTAACTCAGTTCTACAGAATAAATATAAAACTAGCTTCTAATAAAAATCAAAGCTGAAAATGCAGCAAAAATGTCTCATTTCACATAAAAATTAGAAATAAATATCTTAAGATAAATGAAATAGATATAAAATATCTTCTCCATTCCTGTCAATATGCTTTTCTGAGATTAATTTCTCTACTATGACTGTATTAATGTAAGACATGGATACAGTTTATATTACACATTTTTCCCTGTAAGAAATGTTGTAGTCAGTCCAAGGAGATTGAATAAATTAACAAGCAAGCCACAAATACATGTGTCACATTAAAATGTAAATAATTGGTATATAGGATGTTCATTCAAAGTGTGCATATGGGTTTTTAATATGGAAAATTACTATTTATTTTATAACTGTGTTCTGGTTACAGAATAACAACAAAAAATTACAGGTATTATAATTATCTGCAATAGTCCACACTCAATGCAAATATACAATTTTGTAATTCTATTTCATATGTTATTTTTATAGAACTTAGTAAGAAAAAGTTGTGACTTTCATTTTGCATGGTTTGTTATTTCATTTTCTAAGTCCAGTTTTATTGTAATTTACAAAAGTACCTATCACTTGCACTTGATGTAGAAAATAAAACGGCCCACACCATTGGTGATTTGAGAAGTACCGACAGTTTTATGAATGAGCTTGGCTTGTTCATTGCGGGCACTGCTGCAGCTCCACACCCACAGCCTAGTGCAGAAATTGCATGTTGCACAGAGAAAGGAGCCAAATGGTGGCAAGAAGATAAAACAGTTCTCAATACTAAGTGCTATGTGTTTCCCTCAACTGCCTCCCAGGCAACAAAATAAACAACTCCCCTCTTTTCTACTTCCTGCAGAAAAATTGGATTAGGCTAAGGGAAGGCTAAGATTTAGAGAGGGTTTTGCTTTGTTTATGGTTGTTCTTGTTCTAACTCTGTTTTCTTCAGTGATAGGAGTGAACTTAAAGTAACATAAGAGTAGAAAGTGGATGGTCAATGCCTAATACATTGTAGATGTTTTTAGAAGCTTTCCTGGATGCCCCAGGCAGACATGGGTTGATCTCCTACCACTCCCACGACCTGCTGGTAGGAGCTGCTTCACTAGCAGAATCACTGATGTCTGAACTTCCTCTCCCTGTCCTGCTGTCTTCCTGGAAAAGAGGACAAAATTTCCCTACCTGTATATACAGGGTTTTGAGGGTGAACAAGACATGGATGGGCACTCTTGGGAAAGAGAATCTCATCTAACAAAGCTCTAAGTGTAATGAGACATGTATGCTGAGAATCACAACACAATTGCTTTACCTTCTGGATATGAATGGTAAGGTGACATAGCATGACAGAAAAAAAGTCAGAATGCTTGCAACTTATAAACACAGGGGAGATATTAACCTGCTACATGCTTTTCAGAATTATTCTTTAGACTAAGTGTCACAATACATAGAAAGCTGTAAAATTAAAAACAAAAGAAAAGCCAAACCATATTTTAATTGATCATTGGAAAGCTTTTTTCTTCCCAACCTTCTTAGACTATCAGTGGTAGCTTCCAGGGCTCATTCCTTGGACCAGATTCTCTTGATAACAAAATCCAGTCTGGTGATGCCTGCCCACTCTCTGCTAAAGAGCTTTAACTCTGCCCTGGCTGGTGTAGCTTAGTGGATTGAGCGCAGGCTGCGAACCAGGTATCGCAGGTTCAATTCCCAGTCAGGGCACATGCCTAGGTTGCAGGCCATGTCCCCCAGCAACCGCACACTGATGTTTCTCTCTCTCTCTCTCTCTCTCTCTCTCTCTCACTCTCTCCCCCTCCCTTCCCTCTGTAAAAATAAATAAATAAAATCTTTAAAAAAATAGTTTTTAAAAAAAAGAGCTTTAACTCTAACCAGGCCCTGCATTCCAAACTCATATGAGAGGTGACCCTACAAACCCAGAATTTATTTGTAAAAAAATGTATATTTATTCTTATGTGTTTAAACTTCAGGCACCTTCAAAGTGCCTGATGTAATACATTTACTGTGACACTTTTTCCATTGCTCAAAACAGGTTTTGAACTCATCAAGTTTGATACCTTTTAGTGCTTCTGTTTTTTGTTTTTTAATTTCACCTCTTCCACATTGGCAAAACGTTTCCCTTTGACTTTTTTAGATCCCAGGAAACAAACAAACAAAAAAGCCACTCAGGGTGAGATCGGGTGAATAGGGAAGTTTGGGCACAAGGTCATGCCATTTTTCATCAAAAAACACTGACTATTCTGTGTGGTGTGGGCAGTTGTGCTCCTAAATCACCCATCACGAAATGACTAATTAGTTGAAAGAGTCTTCAAAAAAAAAAGTTCACTGAAGCAGAATGCAGCCTCTCACACCAATGCCCACTGGTACACTGATACAGACGGGTTCCTAGAACACCCGCCTACCAGTGAAGCCTGTACTACAATGGGCCTGCCCTCCAGAAGAGGATGCTGGGCGTTTTTTGGGTCCCCCCCTCATATACCCAATTGTCTACTCTATGACCCCATCTTGTGTGTTTAACAAGCTCAAATGCAACAAGGCCAGATCTCCACCTTCCCTCTGCTTAAAACCTGCTAATGGTTTCTCATCTTAACCATAGAAAGAGCCAGTATCCTTTTGTGACCAACAAGACCACACTTGCTCACACTTGGCATGCTTTTCTCTTTCTGCCCTTACCTCATTTCTTCTCCCCATTCACTCTGATCTGCACACGCTGGCTGAGCTCTTGTTCAAACACACACCAAGGACTTCATTTCAGGCTTCCCGTCTGCTGGGCTCATTGTCTGTCCCCCACCGCCCAAACGACAGTTAGTCCTACCTCTAGCTTTTTATCCTCTTCCAAAGTTTTGTTTCAGGGTTACTTTATTAATGAGGTGTTCCCTCAGACTTTATTTAAAATGCACTTCTTTTATCCCTTTGTTTATTTTTTTCTTCATAGAATTCATTACCATTGCATAAAATATATGTTTACTTAGTAATTTTACTTATGGTCAGTTTCCCTCCACTTAAATCTAAGTTGCATGAGGGCAGAAATTTTTCCTGTTTTTCTTTTTTTCTTCTCGGCTATCTCCAAAGTACATAGAACAACTCCTGGTAAATAGCAGCTCAATAAATGTCACTGAATGAATGTCTGAATCTTAATCACTCTAAGGTGCATGTAATGTCAATCTGTATAGATAAAGTAAACAAAACACCTACTAATTACTGTGAATCCATAATCTTAGGATCCATTAGAAACTGAGAATTACAATTAATTTATATTGTCACCCTTTTTCTGACATAAGTAGATGATAATAGATTAATAATACAAGCATTTATATGTCTACTCATAATTAGATTACTTGGTTCCTGGTTGGAAAACTAGAAAATAATTTTTGGCTGCCTGACTACTTCACCAAGCCCAGACAATTCCCTGCTTGAATGCCTTACAAATATATTCATTTTCCCTATTTCCTTTGTTTTCATTTTCATTCAGGACATCATCACATCACACTAGAGATGCTAAAATAATTTTTATCATCTTCTCACCTTTCTATACTCAAAGCCTCCTTTTCTATAGCAGTTCAAGCACTGAACTTTTTTTCTTTATTTATCTAATTTTAAAAGACTTGATACTGTAGCTGATATGCTCAGGTGGGAAACAAAGTAGAATGATGGCTATGAAATGGTGGAAGTACAATTATTTGCAGGCAGTGAGGAGCAGTGTAACTAGAAACCCCAAAAGAAGTTCAAAACACTATGAGAACTAGTAAAAGAGTATTTAGTGAGGAGGCAATACACAGAATAGAAATGCACATTTTGAGTGCCTAGGTATCCAGTCAACAAAGAGGAGGGGGAAGAAAGCCAATGAAGGAGCTGCCAGTATAGCGGCACCAGGGCTGATTTTCATCCTCACTCTTTGCAACTCTTTGTCACAGACTCAGGGGCAGCTCTGCAGGTGCAAACAAATCAGCATGTCCTAACTGAAGTGCTTTCTCACAAAAAATATCAACTCAGCCCCTAAATTAGAAACCTTTATTGCATTTTATCTTCAACACAGTTATTGCACCTAGGAAGTGGTAGGGCTAAGTATTAGCATGGAAATACAGGGTCTATGCTTTATGTTCCATTAACTAAAAGGCCATTTCAAATATTTACTCATACACAGACACTTTCAGTCAAAAGGGGTTTTTAAGATTTCAACTTCCTGTTAGATAGAAACTGTTTAAAATTTCACGGCAGATTTTTGTTTTGCTTTTTATTCTGTTTGATATTGCAGCCTATAGGTTGGAATGAGATTGGTTACATGATCAGTCAAGGTCGATTCAAGATCACATACAAACCTGTAGTGGAATTTTGATTTGATCGCAGCTCCCCTGACTCCCAAGCCTATAGACTTCACAAACCGACTCATCTATACCAAAAAAGTTCATGAGGCAGGATTTAAAATGACTAATGACAATTATTACCTCCATGGAAGAACATAGTTACTAGTCCTTACAAGATACTTATGTCATAATTCACTATATAGGAAATAGTTCATTCATTCCATCTCATTGAATACAGTTTGCATCATTAAAAAGTAGACTGTAGATATTTCAAGGGGCTTTGAAAGTCCAAAAACAATATGCCATGTCTAGATTCATATTAATACTAAACTACTATCATTATTTCTAAAATGTAAGAGGGAATGTTGCAGTATAGACAACGAGCCACTCAGTATCTCTCCTCCCATTTGCTATTTGTACCCGAAGCCACTAAGTTTAATACAAATTGGTATAAAACTAAGAGATGTAGTTTGTACAGACACCCACACTTCAGCACTAAAATAACGCTGCCTTCCTACATTGTACCAGAACCATAAAACTTTGCTTACAGGTGTTTCCCAGGACCACACACAGCAGCCTGCTAGGACTGAAGAAATAATAAATTTTTAAAAAGTAGGGTGCCTGTACTAATTTAAACCCTTCATGTTCATACAATAAAAAACAATATATTAAGATGTTTATCAGGAAAGGTATTTCTGAACTATAATATTTTGTCTGAATAGTGAAGAAATGTTACCTGAAGAGGCACAGGGGAGGAAAAACACTCAGTATTTGTAAATATCAGAAACATCAAAAATAATTGAAGAAAATAGTGTGAATAAATCAAAAAGTAGATCATGTTCATTAACATTTTTAACTATAATAAAATCATAATCTAATAGCTTTTTAAATTAGTATGGTCACTAATGATTGACTATGTATTTTTATTTTTAGTTTTTGGTACTTGGATCAATATGTCCAAGTATATTTATAAAAATAATGCTCCTTGGGATTAAAAGGAGGCTGTGCTTACCAGGGGTATTTAAATAACAACATTTGAAATAAAGGTTTCTTAATACATTTTATACTTTATAATAAAGTTATTTTCATAGAAGAATGATTCTGTCAAGAGAGAAAAATGTTCTGCATAGATGCTGCACACTGGGGCTCTTGAATGGGCTCTTTATTGAATGTAGAAGATGTAAATTATAGCGATCACCTAGCTCAGTGGCCATAAACCCCAGTTACAACTCAAAGCACAGCAGAGGCACCTCGTATAAGCTCAACTGGTCCATTTCTTTCTCCTGGTATTTCTAAACTAGAACAGAGAAATGCAGTAAAATCTAAGTTTTTGAGCAGAATAACATTTATGTCTGTCTTCTAGGGCTAAATTGGACCTTAAAATCATAAATCTCAAACTCAAAAGTTAGTATCATTTCTACAATGTAGATTCACCATTGGTGGCGGTATCACTGTCTCAAAGTCTGGTATAAATTATTAAGAAAAACACAAAACGTGTCCGTTTTAATCATTAAAATTAAATAGTAAAATTTTAAACACTATGTTTTATCTAAAATAGAATTAAATGAATATGAATCAAAATTATGATATAAATGGACTTAAACTGATACACTGTGGACAATATATTTTGATACTGTTAAGGTTTGATTACACTTGCTGAAGAACTGCAATGATGATGCTATTTTGAAACTTACTTTAAAAATATCGGGATACCTTAAATTCTCCAAGGTCTCTGTGCTGCTCCTAGTTAAAAGGTTATTCAATATAGAAACCAAATCAGTATGTCACCAGGAAATCGGGTCCCCATGCAGCATACTATTACTTCTCATATTTGGCAAATGGTACATAAGAGTTCACTTATAATAGTTTCTTTAAAGAACTTAGTTTTATCAAAAAGCACATTTCAGTCATGCATATTTTCAGGTTAAATTGTTTTTTCATAGGTTCATGGAGGATACATTTATCAATTATTTTTGGTAATTTGCATCTGCTACAATGAGGCTTATTATGTAAGAAGGACAATTCCACTTACTCCCCTGTAGAAGCTTGAACAAATACTTTCCCTTGCTTCCCCTCTACCATTCCTAAATAGAGGTGATATGTGAGAACTCGATACTTGAGGGCCAAGTCCACGTTTTATATATTTTAGTAGTCCCAATGCCCAACATAATTCCTGAGACATAGCAGTATTTCCCAGATATTCATAGAATTGAACTGATATAATAATTTAGAGATCATTTAAATATCAAATATATTTAGATATCTGTAGATTAAAGACACTGAGTAAAGCCTGCTTTCTTTAATGACTTAACTCCCAAATTAGAGGATATGAAACATTACAAATGATATTGAAGCATTTCCCAAGAACTCGGTCATTGTTCACTTTTTAAAAACATTGTCTTAGGAGATGGACGTAGATGGCCCACGGTGGTGACGGTCCACCCAGGCTGCCTCCAGTCCAGCCATGATCTCACTTCTGCCATGATGATAAAAAGTGTAAAAAGCAGTGTTCTCCAGGTGATTTATTCTCATTGCAATAATTGTTGATTACTTGCTCACTCTGCATGTCTTAATGACATACAATGCACTTATAAATTATGTGCCCAGAAACTATTTGACTAGAAGATAAAGAAAATCTAATTTTAATAACAATGAGGTTTCTTTCAAGCAGCTCTATTAAATATGGGATGGGTGCCACAAGAATTAGTGAGCATGATAACTGCAAACAACCTAGCATAGTTCTTATCACAAAGTAAATGTCAGCAAATAGTTATTAAGTGAATAAATAAATACATAAGTAAGTCATCAGAAAGCACAATGTACTATGTCAGTGTTGTAGAAATAAACGGTCTTTTTGTAGAGTTTTGCTAAAGAACATTAGAGAACAGCAACGTGCAATCACTAAGAGGACTTGATTTAGAAACTTGGTCATTTTCTCAGAGGTACCCTTACCTCTGTAGTAAATTTTACTTTTATTTATAAATAAAAATATTAAAATAGTGTACAAAGTGGTAATATTAGTGAATCCTAATTTCTCTAAAACACATTGAATATGAAAATTATGTTGAATTAAAAAATGTACAAAAATTAAACTTTGCTGAAAGTATCTAGACATATATATATGGCTTTGAACATAGAAGTTCCAAATATTGATGCTGTTACAGCTTAACTGACTATATAACCAACAAAAATTATGCCTTTGATTATTTTAAAGTTTTTCCTGAAATTGATGGACTTAAACTACACTGTCATAAAGAGATAAAGGCAGTAATTATATAGTTTACAACTGAAGATTTTGCTTATACTTAATGAGAATTTCCAGTAACAGCTTTCTCGTTAACAGCTTAAATGAAAGTAATTTATTTCTTTAAGAAATCAACAAGCACACACTTGAATATATATATTAAATTTTAGGGACTCTGAATGAATATGTATTTGAAAAGCCTGAATTGTTGCAACTTTTTTCTCCCAAAATGAACTAACTGAAGCTAGCTGTGAGCGTAGAATAATAATAATATGAGGTATTCAATAAAAATTATCTTTACTAAAAATTGAATAGGGAGAAATGTCTGTTTACATTTGGTAAGTTGTGCTAGGTATTTTCTGTGCATCTTTCCAGACCTGCTTTCTTCCCTACCCTGAGAGAGTAAACTGCCCTGGGATAACTGGACCCATGACTTCCATTAGTGTTCAGCCCATGGAAGGCATTGACAAAACATCAAAAGGTAACAGAAAAGAGAAGCTAAATTCCATATTTCCATACTCCCCTTTTTCCCAGCCAATCATAGCTTCTCATTAGAGGCCTCCCCCCACAACTGGAGCTTTTGTTCCCCCATTGTCAACCTTTCAGGCTCCAGAACACAATGGTTCCTACTGTCGCAAGCCCGTTGGTGCGGCATCCTCTTAACTACTTCCCTTCCTCATGACTGTGTATCTCTAAATAATGTGTTCATTCTTCAGTGACTCAAGTGCATCATTTATTTCTTAATGAGAACCTGATTAACATTCAGTTAACATGTATATTTTACTAGGAAATCTGCTAAAACAAAAAATTATTGTTGTGTGGTTGAATTGAAAGATGAGATAAGGTGGTTTCAGAAGATGTATCAAGAAGAAGGGGAATTTGGAGTAAATACCTAAAATGAGTAATAATTTCCATAGGAAAAGTAAAAACATAAAAAAATCCCAAAAGCCATAAAATGAAGCCTTTATCAGAATGACATAGTAGGAAGTTAATCAGACTTGTAAGAAAACTTATGTCTCATCATTGTTTTCTTGTTTACAACTCAAGTTATTCAAACCCGCAAACTAATATTTCTTATATAAAATGGGAACATCCACCCTAAAGAGTTGTTGTGACTAAAATAAAAAAAGATAACCATGTTGAGAGTTATCTAGAAATTTTAGAATATTATATAACTGTAAATTGTCACCATTCATTTCATGTCTTTATACTTGTACATGGTATCTTATACATGATATCTGATTTTTTTTTCAAGAAAGCGAATAGAAGGGAGCTATTGGCCACTTCAATACCTCCTTTTTCCCGAGTTCATCTTTAATATTTGAAAGCCTGCCAGATTCATTGAAACCAGTTGTGAGGATAGTCACAGTCTGTTGGCACTGGTTGGCATGCAGCCAGGAGAGCCTGTACCTCCATTTCAGGATCATTTAATTTTTCTTCTCATTATCACACCTTGTTTTACAACTCCTTATTCATGCTCTTCCTCTTCCATTGTCCCCAGTATTTATGTAAAATTATCAGCAGGGTAATCAACTAATTAGAACTAGCAATTTTTGGCTATGCTCATAATAAAATTTTATTTTATTTTCATATGAATTAAAATTCCCTTCAGATAATAATTGGAGATCATGGAAATATCATTCAAAAAAACAAAGATAGTATGAAGAGAAACATCATGAAAAAAGTAATGTATTTTATGTTTTTAGATAAAAACAAATACAAGCACCAGAGATATGTCTATTGAAAGCATATACTGTGAGCTCCTGGAGATACTTGTCCAAAGTATTCTTTGTCTATAACAGGAAGGGATTGAAGTGTACTTTCCTGAGCATTAAGTGATTAGATTGTACACTTCAATTGTTTTTCCACACCTGCAGAGAAGCAGATGCAATGATCTAATTGATTTTTTTATTTCTATTGCCAAATACCACACAGCATTCATGTGGTGTTTCAATGACCTTTACTCCCTGCTCTGTCTCTGTATACCCACTCTAATTCAAATGCTTCTTACTATTTATAAAAGATGCAGTAAGATTTGTATGCAAAGAAATAAAACAGGGCCATAAAAAGTGAATATTGCCTAAGATACATCTGTTCTAGGCCCCTCTGACCCATAAGAACCTGTACATTTTCATCTTGACTTTTATTTTCTATTTACATTTGCATGTTTTTAAGTATCACAGAAAAAGCTTCATAAGAAACTGTGCAGAAATAAAATGGAATTGTAGTTAAATATCTACTTGTAGGTTAATTATTTCTGGTGTCCAGGTATACACACAATAGATAGCAACACTGTTAAAATGCTGTTCTCATTCAACCACCAGGACATCTAATTTGGTCCATTGTCAATGTGCCCATTTTATTATTCTGCTAGCTGGTGTCAGAGGCAGAATTAGAAGTCAGATATGACTCCCCATCTCCTGTGCTACGATGTCCCCATTAAAGCTGTGCAATTTAAACAGCAAAATTTTATTTACTTAATATTTGATACATGTTTTTATGATGACCTGGGGCTTTCTTAGTTAGAAAGCAGGCATTCCGCTAGCCAAGGCTGTAACTGCGCAAGGTCTATTATGACATCTAGAGAGTGAATCAGCGTGTGGGACAGTGCTTTCCAAAATAGTTACCATGATGCACATGTGGCTATTGAGTGCTCAAAATGTGACTAGTGTGACTGAGAAATTTAATTTTATCTCATTTTAATTAACTTAAACATCTACACATGCTGCTGGCTGCACAATTATTCCTCACAGACATAGAACACTGGCACCAGCATGGAGAGCTCTACTGGGCAGTGCTGACCGTATTGTAGACCCCTGCCTCACTCTGGGTACGTCTTCAATGTTTGAAAGAAATTACTGTTCCTTCACTAAAAGGCAGTTGCTAAAATCAATGTAGAGGCCAGCTGGGTTATATGTGAAGTGACCTGATGCCCAGTTGCCTTTGATCTCAGGAGCATTCTGGTCAAAACTAATACAGAGGCCACACCTGAATTCAAATCCCATCATTACTAGGCATTAGCTGACTATAGATAAATTTCCTCCAGTGTTTGATCCTCACTATCTTTATTTGTAAATGACAACAGCTACTGATCATGTTAAACGTGCTCAAGGTAGCAAAACCTGAATTCTCTGCCCTCCTCCATATTTTACCTGAATGAGAAATATTATAATATTTGTTTGATTTATCCAACACTCCCCTGGACACCAATCTCCCTTGTAAAGAGATTCCTGAATAGTCACATTTTTACCTCCCTGACACAGTCTCCTCGGGAAGGGGCTCAATGTAATTTTTCTTTACCTGATCAACTCCCAGCTCACAGCATGCTTTTCTTTGGGTAGTACTTCCAAGTAAACAAGAAAGGCTTTACCAATTCTAATTGGACCAACGGGCTGCCATCCTGAGTTTTTTGTTCAACCTTCACAGCTAGGACCCTTAGGGCCTGAGTCTCCAAGTAGCATGAAAGGCTCTCAGAACGCCTCTTAGAGCTCACACTGGTACCAGCAATGATAATGAGAAGCACTTGTTCTGTTCTTCTGAGCAGCTTCTGTCCTCCCTCCCTGCCTCCCTCCTTCCCTCCCTCCCTGTCTCCCTCTTTTCCTTCTTTCTCAATAGCCTATGTAAGTACAGAAATCTAAGTGTAGGAATACAGAACTCTTAGGAAAATGGATTTGCTTAACCCAAAGCTTCTCAACCTCAGCTGCATTTTATAATCATTTGAGACACAATTAAACCACTGTGATACTGCATGCCATGGACTATTTTATTCAGAAAGCTCCCAAGAACAAAGGGCAACATCAGCTGAGACAGAAATAAAAGCAGGCTGTAAATGAAGCCTTTAACAGTAGCAGCCACCTGTAGGAGCTGGTGCAATCAGTGATACAGACAACCCACCGTTTTCTCTATTATTCTGAGCAGTTGTCACTTGCACAACATGTATGGGACACTCTAGTCACACTAACCCACGCTTAGTTTTTCTGCTTAGGCTCTGGCACAATGTAGCATGTTTGTTTGCTCAAGATAAGCCTTAGGATTGAGGCTCAGCATGTAAATGCAGACAAAAAGACAGTGTGGGGAAAACTCTGATATGGAATCTTCAGAAATGTTTTCATTATCAAACTCTTGCATTTGATGTATGTCATTGTCCAGAATACCTTCCACTAAGACATCCCACAAGAATTGAACCCAGTACTTGTGAGAATGTACAGACTTGTCGGATTGCCACTCATGAAAGGGTTCTTTATTCAGAAGTTTCCGCTAATCTTTTGCAACTGACAATTAGAACCACAATACACTTAGAAAAAGTCTAATATTGAAAACAGAAATCTGCTTTATTATAAACACATACACACATATATACACACTAGTTTTTTTCAAATAAGTCTAAACTGTGTAGCAATTATGATAGGAAAAATGAATAAAAACAAGTACATACTTCAACAATTCATGTAATCAGATGTATCATTTTATAGCAGTAAGACACAGGAATACATTATTAAATATTACAAATATAACATAATGGCTTTTCTCACTATAATTATTACTCAGAAAAGAGGAGCTGCCTTATTTCCAAGTCATGCAAATCTTGCTTTACAGGTTGTTCTCTATTTACTACAGGAAGGATGCATTAGCTTGAAATACCCTGGATCAATTCTAGTTTTAGATGTTCTATAGAGAGGAAAACTTATAGAATCACTACAAGAGGAGGCAGAGACATTTTGTATAGATTTTGTTTTTGTGCTTGAGGATTTGAACTCACTGATGTAGATGTTGCTATAAACATGACTCTCAAAGATCTGTGTAAAAAAGTGGTAAAATAAAATAAGTTTCTACATAGTGGAGATAATTATTATGCTCTTGCTGAATGAATGAACAATAAAGAATGCTCTGATGTTATAAAAATTTATAATTGTTGCTTGAGACAAATTTGTCATTGATAGTATCTACACTTTCAAGAAAATGGCTGGTAAGTGAAATTATTTCATTAAATGCAAGGGTAGAAACAAATAAATATCTTTAAATTAATATGTTTTAATTTAAAAGTGTGCATATAATTAAATTGATATATTACATAGCATATTTATATATTTATTGTTCTATGAACATCCTTAAAAGTCTGTTTTCCTCAAGAATATTTTCTTTTGTTTTATAACATTGGGCAAATGAGAGACTTCCTTAAAATTGATACAGTATTATATTTCAGTATATACATATATTTTAGATATTTGTTTACAAATAATTGTAATGAATACTAAAAGCAAAAGCAGTTTGTTAAATCTCTGTGACTTCTTGCTTATGTATTTAATTTTTTTAACTGATAGAACTTCATTCTTTGGAAAACAACATAGACCACTTGATTTGAAACAACTATAACAAACTCCTCCAAACATTGTAAAGGAGTGAAAAAAAAAAACACTAACACTTTTTGTTATAGGACATGTATCTTCACTACCTAAAAAAACTGGTAAATTTAAGATAAAAATATAAAGCTTATATAATATTAGCATGACAAAACTACAAACCAATGAAATAAAAAAGTTGTCAAGCTTTGCATTTACTTATACAACTTCCAATCCCATCAAATTTACTGAAAATATAACCTGGTTTATGTGAGTTATACTTTTGAATTCTAATTCGCTTAGTTAATCCTTTATAAGATGGACTTTTTACACAAGAATAATACATTTTCTTTACAAATGCTTAAAAATATCACATTAAATATTCCTTAGCTATTTTTCAAATTGAAAAGAGATGTTTTATTGTCCATAAGTATATTTAAAATTTTCTACAGTGTGATAAGAAAAACTCTTAATCAAAAGCATTAAATAATCAGTAATATTAATAAGGATTAAATTACATTAATACTGCTATAGTGAGTGTTTAGCAGATGAATGCTTTAAAATCCATTTTCAGACTCCTTAAAATATTCTTAAAATACAAAAAAATCTTTATGACATGGAGTTTCCGTTAAACATGAACTGCACATCAAACACTGTAATCAAAACTTGAATACAGTCACAATGTTGGCTCTAGGTCTGGCTGATAATTAAGTCATGATGTTTAAGTTATAATAATGACTTTGTCTCAAATAATTATGAGAGCTTTAACTCCTTCCTCCCAAATATTCCTCTTAAAATATGGTGAGTAGTATTATATGTCCTTTTTATCTCCCAGATAGCAAAATGAAAGAGGGCAAATAAGAGCTCTTTCTAAATAATAAAGTTCTACAGAAATTCTAGCATTCCTAAACCTCTTTGATAGTTACAATTAGCCCACGGTACCCAAATCTTTCATCAAACACCATCCTGGGTGTTGCTGTGAAGGTATTTTAGGTAAGATTACGTTTGAATCATTAGACCTTGAGTAAAACACATTACTTGCATTACACGGCAGCCTCATTCAGTCAGTTGAAGGGTTTAAGAAAAACGATTGAGGTCCTTTAAAGAAGGGATTTTGCCTCCAGACTGCCTTAAGACTGGGGTGGAAATACCAACTCTTTGCTGAGTCTCCAGTTTGCTGGCCTGCCTTGAAAGTTCCAGACTTGCCAGCCTCCACAATCACTTGAGCCAATTTCTTCAACTCAGTCTCTATCTCCATCTCTCTCTGTAGATATCTATCATCTATCTTTCTATAGAGACATATGTTCCTGTCTATCTACTAAGAGACAGAGAACACTTGTCATGTACCAATATACTCTAAAATATGTTGTTCACATGTTTGATTATTGTCTGTCTCCCCGACTAGTCTGCATGCCCTATGTGAGCAGGGATTATCTGTCTGTTCTAACTCTGCCTTGTACAAAAGAACCCTCAAAATATAATATTTGTCAAATCAATGAATTTGATTTTTCATCTACTTATTATATATTAAAGTTTAAAGTAAGCCACAGATTCATCTTAAATCTAGAGGATAATTAATGATCATTATAAAAATTATTTAATGTAAATCTTTATGTATAGCTAGGAGGACAAAAGATTTACAAGAACATGTAAGGGAATATAAAGGAGTCCCTTACATTAAAGAAGAAAAACTGTAGCAATGCAGACAATATAGTAAACTCATATTTTAGGTGGAATGGGCACATTTACTGGATTAATATGAATATACTTTATTTAAATGAAGCTGATTGCAAATTATCTATATAGAGTCAAAAGAAATTCAGGTAAAAGATCATACTGAATAGAGAATACATAAATAAGTATTAATACCCTATATATTTTAACTTTATCTAAATAAACAATTCCATATTTTCATTAGAGTTCATGAACTCATTTTCCACCCAAGGTTTATAATAATGAGTGAATACCTGGAAATTCAGAATACATTTTTAGTTATTTGTCTGAATTATACAATATAATTTTTACTTCTCTAAAAATGTTTAATCAAAAATTTTCATCTAATTCAAAGCCCATTTAACTGATAAAGTTCAACTCAATTTGATATAAATAAGCTTCTTAATTTTAATTTATTTTGGAAACATGGAGTTACATAAACTTATTATGGAAATTATTTCTACAATTCTTACTTCCAAACACAATTCATGAGAATAAATAATAAAACTTTCCAAAATCACAAAGCATCTTCTAAATATATTAAGGCAATGGTAATAGAAATAACATCTCAATACTGTGAGAAAAAATATTCAATCTGCATGCAATGCAGCTACAAGAACAAAAGAATATGGTATCTGCAAAGAAGGTGATTGTTTAGAGAAGGCATAAAGCTATTTTTGAAACAGAATTAGAACTGTTTATTTTATTAAAAAGTTGACATAGGTTATCTTTAGTGTTTATGACTTGCAAACTAAAGTATTTAATATTTAACATGTTTAAACACAAGCAGAAGCAGTTTGGTAATCAAAAGGAATAATTTGAATCATCTCAGAAAAATAAATTCATTATAATTAGGATACTTTAGAATATGATTAAAACATTTAAAAGAAAATGTATTCACCTTTCTTGTCATCAAAGTAGAGAGTCTGTTGAGCTGGATTTGACCACTGGAGGGAGGTGTTATCATTTTGATCAACCCTGCAGGTCAAAATTGCAGTTCCTCCTTCAACAACGGTTACATTCTGTGTGAGTGGAAACTGCCCTTGGCTGCCTAGGAGGGGATTTAAAAACATGTTGATTAAATGAAAGTTAAAAAATGGTTAACTTCCCAAGAGCTACATTGCATTTAACTGCTCATTACAGATAAAACTTAAATGAACCAAACAACAAAACTATGTATTGCAAAAAGACAGAGAAATAATTAAAAATATTTAATCAGAAGACAACAGTCTTAACATAAAATTAGGACCCCATTATAGTCCTTTACATTTTTTAGGAATCCTTCTTTTCCTTCTAGATACACAAAAATATTTATATTTTAATAGTAACATGATTATTATTAATTTCTCTTGATCTTGCAACAATTATATACATGGTCATCTCATCTTTGTTGATAAGGCACTGGAATAATTTTGGATGAATTGAACTCTTTAAAGCAGAGGGAACACATTAAATGTTTCCCCGGTAGCTTTTATAATTTTGAATAAAAGGTATAAAATATGGATATTAGGACTTTAGATTCAATTTCTGATAAAGGAAATGTTTTGAAAATTCTATTCCATCAAGGTTTATTGTTTGTGCAGCTGTTTTTAGAAGTACAAATCTGTGGTAGAAAACACTATAAATAGGTTTCAAACTGTTCATCTTGTAGAATATCCATCAAAATCTTAAAGTGATTACTCTAACTTAGGAAATAGAGATAATCTTTGTTCTTTTCTGAAGTGCTTATGTTTTGAGTATATATTTCTTTCATAATCAAGAAAAAAGTTTTAAATGACCCTTGTCAATTTGCATATCATTAGAAATTAAGTTTTCCATCTTCCTAAGTATAGTTATTTATTAAAGTAATGCATATACTAACTTTATTTAATAACAGCACTTCTGATAATTAAAACAAAATTCATGCACATGGAAACAAACATAATACATAAATTTCATCTCAGCCCCATGAACTCTGCCAAATCTGGTAACCATTATCAACATGGATAAAAAAATGCACTTTCCACAGTCAGGTTAAAATATTCTTATGTGAGCAAGGTAGTTCATTAAGTCCAGAATAATTTACATACGTAAGAACATTTTGATGACTTAATCACACCCATGAAATATATTTCCTTCTTTTTTCTTTAGTTTTGTAATGATTCTATCATGACTACAAGTACCACTTGAGGTTATGCTGGAGATAGTGGCATAAAGAATCTTATTACCAAGAAGCCTGTTGATTGGCACCATAAGAGGCAGAAGAGCCTAAAGGAGAAATTTTCTTTCCAGACCTAAATGGCATGAGCACAGAGGTTCAGGACCACTTTATATAATTAAGCCTATCAAATATAAAAATCTGGTATCAGTAGCTTTGTCTCCTCAATGCCAACCTCTTAGAGTCATTCTGGCAACTCCCCAGGATATCTCCCTATAATCTTTAGGGTGGAGTTTTTAAATTGAGGTTAGCAGATGTCTGGAGGAAATTCTTTGATAGTTGACTTGAAAGTCAATAGGAGCCAGACTGGGATGTGTTTTGCCTTCAGCTCAGAGGTGACCTCTAGCAGGGAAACATGGAGAACTATCAATTTTGTGAAGAGAGGTGAGGCGAAAAACCACATCAGAGAAAACCTGAGCTAAAACAGAAAGGAGAAATAATTACCACAGACACAGGATTGGCAGCTCATAAACATGAAGCTCAGAATAATTTTAAGATACTTTACTTGAGTTCCCAGGTATTGACCTAATGCTTAAATAAAACAATCTGGGGGAAAGGGGGATTCTTTAAGCAATAAAAAGCATACAACTGATAATAAATAAACACAATCCATCCCAGATGACAATTTGACTCTCAACTAGTATATAAATAACACTGTCTGCTTCGTTAAAAAAGGGGGTGGGGGTGGGAAGCAGTAACACTTGCCACCATTTCATCTACTACAGTTGCAAAATAATTTTAAAACATCCCCACAAGAAAATATCCTTCTCATTTCACAGATGGGTAAATTGAAATGGGGAGGCAAAGTAATTTTTCTATGGAATTCAATGAACTATTCAGTTTGTTCTGAAAGTTCACTATTTTATTCTTAGTTTTCCCAAAGCATCATAGCCAACTTTTATCACTCTTTGTTTAAAAGTGAATTAGACAACAATGAGAAGTATAAATGAGTAAACTCTTTAACAACAAAACTTTACATACCTAGCTGAACTATGCCCTCATAAATTTCAGTTATAACATTAAAATCAAATAGGAGAGGATGTCATTATTGCCCTTAAATATCCTATTTTATTCAGAACTTACTTTTGATAATTATTTCAGTCTTTCCCTATGGCCCATAGAAGAAAAAAAATATTTCTTGGGGGCATCTACAAGCCATGTTCTCTATGTACACCAGGACACCTGTACTTTGTCCTTCATGGTAGGAGATTAGACAGCTTTCCTCCAATTTCTCCCCATGCGGATTCTGACTTTAAAGTATTATGCCTTCGGAACCCTGGGACCTGCAGCCTAACGTCCTTTTGGTCAAATACTTCAGTTTTTCCCAATACAGAGCAAGCTCATATTGAGAATCTACTAATCCTAAATACCCTTAGGATATGTGATTTACCAAATTAATTCAAAAGCCAGTATTTTAGGCAGTCAACAAACTTCTCAAAGATTTGAATTGCCTTTTAGTTCTGCCTATGATCTGGAAAAAGCATCGGGTTAGCTGATCCTTTTTGCTTTTAACGTCTCATGGCTCAATCAATGTCAGAATTTAATTCAATCTCAGAGAGTCCAAAGAAATTACTACCATGATTGTCAAACTATAAGAAACACCCCCCTATTTGGGAGGAGAAGGGGGTGTGTCTTATAGTTTGAATGTAGCATACCTGGCTAGTAAATGTAGTTTACATTTACACTGGTGAAATATTATGTTATGTTATTAAATATTTTACCACATTTTTTGCTACAAATTTTTTTTCCTATTTTCCTTCTCTAAAACCTACGTGCATCTTATGGTCTGGTGAGTCTGAGAGTCCTAAAAATACAGTAACTTTCTCAGTTAGCAAAACTAGTAGGCTGCCACATTGAGGATTCATCCTCAATACTTTCATCACCAGATATCTTGGGGGATCTGCTAAATGTCTTGCCTTGTATGAGTCAACATCTGGAAGACATATAGAGGAAGAAAAATCTGCTGAAAAATCTGCAAAATAATTTGAAACTTCAGGAGAGAGTGTGAAGGCAAGGGAGAAGGCAGATTAGGCACGGCCCTATTTACCATCTATAAGGATTTCTAAAATGCATTGTTCATATCATTGAGGCCTGATTTTAAAGTGACCCTCCCTCTGGCTGAGCACACCACCATCCTAGTTTCTGAGGAATCATTGTTAACAAACAAGGTCACGATGAGATTTAAAGGGAACAGAACTTCGAGATGAGAATTGTCCAAGTTGTCTATTTTCCCAGTTAAACTATTTCCAGCATTTTCCTCCTGTCCTCTTTGTGTTTATTTCCTTTTATTATTTGCATAAATATCAGTCTCTCATATTTGTTTTTAAACTAATTAAGGGTCAGGTAACAAGGATATCTTATTTATCTTTAAATCAGCTATGTTGCTTAACATTCTTTTTTTTTAATTGAATATCTTTTTTAAATTGCTGTTCAAGTACAGTTGTCTCCATTTTCATCTTCATTGTGAATCACATTTCTCAGTGGGTACTCATTGTTCAAAATGAAAGCATCTTCTTAGAACAGTTGGCACTTCTAGAGGAGCCTCTGTTAGTAGAATGACTGCTGTATTGGTTCATGGTCAAAATAGAGGAGCAGGAGAAACTAATTCTTCTGACACAAAAAAATATGGAAAAATTAAATCTGTGGATGAAAAAGAAGCTACATACTATACCCGACAAGCTCAGAGAAGGTCTTACAAACTCAGAGATCTGAAACAACCACAAAGGATGGTCTAAAATAAAACTTTCTACTAAAAGCAGTTCAAGGCTGTGGTGGTCATATCCCAGGGCAGTATTTTTCCTGAACAAAAGTCGATCTTCATCTTAACTGAGCCTGTTGTCTTTTTGTACCTAAGATTACTTACCTGATAACATACCATTGTAATATCAAGCTAATTTCTTTTTTGCTGGACCCCTCAAAGCACGACTACACAACAAACACCTCATAAGAGCAGAGACCACAGATCCCCTCATTGTTATTATTATTATGTTAATTGCTATCTGTTAACTATCCTATAACTGCTTACACACAAAAAAATAGAATATATGTCTCTATTCATTATTTTTAATCCAATCTAAGACATTTCCTCACTTTGCCTTCTCCCACCTCCCTAGTCTATCACCAGTGGATTTCATGTAACCCCTTATGGCATCCCCTTTGATTCTGATGTATCAAGTAAGTGGTAAAACTGTCATTTTCTGACCATTTTCTCAACCCCTTGAGATTTTGCTTCCCACCAAATGTCATGAGTTTGGTTCAAATAAAGTCATAAAAATTCTCACACCTTTGGATATATCTTTTGTTGACAAATCATAAATTATTTTTAGTTATAATATCTTAAGAGAATTTTTTATGCTATACTTGGAAATCATGAAAGTTCATAAGAAGATGTGACAGGCAGTGATCTAGCACAGGCTAACTTAGGTACTGCCAGCTCCCAAAATGGGACAGGAAAAGGCAGACTGTGCCAAATCTCTGCTCCACAGGGGAAAAAACATAAAAGATAATAGCTTTTCTTGACTATTAAATATAATAAACACTACTGAAGTCCTTTGAAGAAAATAGATGTCTGTGACTAAAACTATTTTACTTCCTCTTCATGGTGTAATTTCCCTTGCATCAACATTCATTTAAGAGCATCTGTGGATGGAAAAAAAGGGGTTCTATAGAAAACAATCTCACAGGATGATCTGATCATAAATTCCTAACTGGACAGGTCATGGTGGGTAGTCATGCCTCAGCCCTATAACTTCTTTAGTAAAGATATTAAATCAGCCCTATCCATTATTTTTGTGCATGCAGGTGACCACGCACCTTAGAAATAAGAGAAATAACACCCCTCAATGGGGGTTTTAACTCTCAGAATTGCACATAATCCTGTTAATTACCCTATAATATGATCTCCCTTGCTTTCTCCAACCCTCCTGTAATTTTCCTCTGTTCCCTCCTTAAATGCAAATGCATAAAAGAAGCTGCAGAATTGAGAATTTGATATATGGCTCCCTGGCATATGGCATATATCCTCAGTTTGGCTCAAATAAACTCTTATGAAAGTTCTCTAGAGGTTTGGATTTCTCTCTCTCTCTCTCTCTCTCTCTCTCTCTTTTTTGTTTACCCTTCCTATGTCATGTTATCCCTCAACCATCACTAAAACAGCGGTAAACACATGAAAACACAGCTAATCTTAACTGAACATTCACAATATGCTAATTCCAAGTACATCCCCTTTAGCAAGGATTTAATTTTAATGCCAAAAAATGCCATAATCTGTACCTTGAAAAGGAGGGAACAGATGCAAGAAGACCTTAAGTAATGTGTTCACAGTCATAGCACTAGAAAATGCAGGGGCAGGCTTTGTACTCTTGCACCCTGTCTTCTGATCTCACATGTTTAACCACAGAGCTGCTCTGGAAATAAAGTGAAAATGCTGACTAAATAATTATTATAAAGAAGTATGTAGTTTGCTGTCAAACATTTCAAAGATGCAATTGGACTGTTTGTATCTCTTTGTAATGAACAGCTTCAACTCAAGTAAAAGCAGTGATGTCTACGGCTGGCTCACCCACTTCAGTGTGTGAGAGGTAACTGCAATCTTCTCACTTCATGCTCAGTGAGATATGTTGGTAGCTGGAAATTGACCACAGTGGGATTATTTTCACCATGAAAACTGGCAAACAACGCTAGCAAGAATTTTTCTATTTTTTCTCCCACAGAGCCAGTAGTTAAACATTTATAGTGCACCACTAAGAAAATCATCCTTGATGGCTCTTGGGGCTGTTGCTTGCACTTTTAGTATAAATAAGGTATTTTTTTTTGTTTTTGTTTTTGTTTTTTTCTGAAAACCAATTGATCTTTCTAATTCAGGTACGTTCTGGTTTTGAAGTCCTTTTTCTTCATATTTTGAGTGTCTTCTTCAATTTTATTTTTTTGCCTTTTCCTCAAATAATTTTTCAGCAGTCCTCTTTCCCCACCACTGTTCTTCTAATAACACATATTTCAGATGAGATCTCCTTCTTTTCTGATGTGGACAGTGATCCTTCGCTACTAGTTTTTCTTATGCTGCCACTAACTAACATAAGTAGTTAAAAACCATTTAGGTTGGTTTTAGTATACTTATATGAAAATAATTTGCTAATTTATTGTTACAAAAGACAATTTAGTGAAGAACAATTAGTCATATTCCAAAAACATACTTTCCAGACCCTGTCTTTAAATAGAAGACTGAGCAGCTGCTATTGTTCTTTCAATGCTTCCATCTGTCATATACTTAAGGAAAAAATAGGGCAAACCTTTCCTTGTCTAGATTAGGAATTACCAAGTACAGAATCAAGTGAACTGATTCTTAAGTCCTATTGATCTCAGTTAAGGGTTGTCCTCCCCTCATGTTTCCCACACACCTTTACTGTCTGACCACTAAAAACCTAGCACACTGTCACACATGGCATAAAGAATCCAATTCTAAATTATGGCCACCTGAACCTTGCTGATAGGCTGTGATGTGCCATCAGCATAAAGAAGCAATAAGCAAAGCACTGATGAGAGATCTTTGAAGCCAGCTGTGTTGTTGAAAGAGAGCAGACAGGCGAAGATGTATGTTTGAACACTGATCTCAAAGCATGGCTCTGCTTCCAAAAACAGCATCATTCAAGCCTTGCTATCTCCTGAATGGATGATGAGTAAAGGCAATGGTTTTTTCCATTTCTCTTCCTGTGCTAAAGATTAAATTTGGGCTATAACAATGGATCAGTGCACACTGTGCATGAGTGCTTACTTACTGAGAGCAATAATCACCTGAGATATATCTAGACAGACAGGCAGAGTTTGAGCCTTTGCACATCTGAGAGGGAGTGTGTTATAGTCAGTGATTTTTCAGGATAAATGATCAAATTTTGTGGGCTATTTAACATGAACTGAGGACCCTCATTATTTTTCTTTCTGAAAATAAGCAAAACTTCCTCAAAGAAAGAATCAGATTAAAAAATAGTGAAGAGGAACAAATAAAACAAGATGTGAAGAGAATTTAAGATACTGTTTTTCAATAAGAAAGTGTAAATTTCTCATGAGATAAATAATGCCATGTATTTTGACCGTTCCTTTTGGAATATACTTATATCTAGTGAAAACTGTCAATATCATCTACAAAATAATTTAATTCAACAGAGTTATTGGTGCCAGAATGAAATGACATACATAATATTTTGATTTGTTTTAAGACATTTTTCTGTTCTCTCAAGAACCCCATTTTAACTGCAAAATACTTGTATTAAGATTCTCACTTAAGATTCTCTCTTAAGATTTTACATATGAAAACTAAAGATACCAAATAGATCAGTATATACAAAATAAAGATTCTTAAATATCAACCTCAATAAGAAATTACAGAAATTTCTTCAAAGAGGTAACTTGTTTTTAAATGAAATACAAATGTAACCTACTATTCTTTAGATCTTTCCCTCAACTATTCTCAGCTTTGTGCCTCTCTCTCTCTCTCTCTCTCTCAACTACTTTGGGGCATTTGTACAAAGAGCCTGCATCTTAGAAAGTTCAAGATATTCTTGTTGCTTAAATTAGAGTCTAAAAAGTATATCTAAATGCATACACAGCATGCTATTACTTCCACTAAATTACTGAAAGCAATCTAAACAAATAACCTTCCAATGTGAAAGTTGTGGCTCAGTGGTTGTGTGGACTAAAACACCCACTGCATACTAAAGCCTATTGGATTAAAAAGCACAAATGTCATTAATGCAAACTTATAATTCTTAAGAGAAGTATGATGAATGCTCTATCATGTGAGGAAGGAAATTAGAGGAAAAATTAAGACTGATAACTAAGTACAAAGTGTTTTCACTTATGGAATGTCCTTCTGTTGTTTCCAATAGTTAGAATTCTCTAGTTACTGTTCTCATTACTTCATTCTAGCTTTTAATTTTGTCTGCAAAACTAAGCATTCTGTTTTCCTAGGCTACCACATATAATTTATTTTTCTCTGATTCTACCTTATCCTTTTCAGATTCTGCTTGCCTTATAGAGTACAACACCTGGTATCCACCTTCTGTGCCACCCCTCTGCCCAGCCATTATGGAGCACGGCCATCAGTCCGGTGCTGCTTGCCAGTTTCCATAGAGACAGGAAGTACTTTAGAGACCTGTGTTCCATTGCAACTGCCAGACCAAAGCAGGAAAGGAACAAAACTGGCGGGCACTGGGTCTTGCAAGGCCAGGAAAGGTTGGAAGGGCTTTCTACCCCTGATACCAGGTTGTAAGAGTGCCAGATTGACAGCTTCAGTGGTTACAATGCTGTAGACCATATCCTGGTGTTCACTATAGCAATTGTGCTCCTAACTCTGGGAGCAGAAACTCTTGTGTACCCAAAGCTTGGCCCTGGTCCTTTGTTGGCCTCTGATCCATGACAAAAGACTGTTTCAGATTTACAGTGGCTCCAACAACTCCTGACCCAGAGAAAAAAAATTCTGTAGAAACTTCACCTCTCTTTTCCAGAATGTGATACTAGGTTTTCCTGAACACTCATAGCAGACCAGGGGACCTATGGGATGACTACTGCATTGTTTTCATTGACCTACACAATGACGGTGAGTAGGTGACCCAGTTAACTACATTGTATGAAGACTAGTAATCCTTTTCTGTGTCTCTGATCGGATTTATAATTAAAGTTAATTCTTGACTATCAGTATCAAGACTGGCCCTAGAGAAATTTGCAATGTAGGTGAAATACAGTCTCAGTGTCTTCCTTTTCACTTTAAAAATGTTTTTATGTGATTGTGCAGCTCGGCCTTCTGTATCATAAATTACCAGCACAGTTATTCTTTCTACATAAAGATTCCTCATATTTTCCTATTATTTTTTAAAATTATATTTTATTGATTATGTTATTACAGTTGTCCCAATTTTCCCCTTTGCCCTTCTCCATCCAACACACCCTGCACTCCTTCATGCATACCCCACATCATTGTACATGTCCATGGGTCATGTGTGTAAGTTCTTTGGCTATTCTATTTCCTATACAGAACCTTACACCCCCCTGGCTATTTCTGTTAATTTTATATTACTCAGCCATATCTCAAGCTTTGTTTTCCTTAAATTACAAAATTCTAAGATTCAGAAAATATATATAAAATCCTGGGAAAAGTTGTTTTATGGCTGCTTTGTGTTCTTGCACTGTGGCTGTATTGCTTCTTCATGTAATATTAAAACATTATCTAATTTAAAGAAATATTCCCAACATTTTTGACCCATATCTGTACAAAATTGGTTCTTTTCATTCTTAGCTTGTTTTTCTTCTTTTCACCTGCCACAATTCACAATAAACAAAAAGTTCTTTGCATGTTATAGTCTAGTGAACTAAATTAAATATAAATATATCTAGTTTTACAATCAAAGTAGAATTTTATGATTAAAATATCAAAATATATTTTGTTTTCATTAATTTACCTATTGTCATTTGCTCCCTAACATGTTTTTAGTTTTCTCAAAAATTAGTAAAAAATAATTTCTTGAATAAGTACATACAGTTTCAAGACAAAAGTGAACTTTAGTTTTTTCACATTGATATTTACAAGGTTGCAAATTGATTTTTCAAGTACAGAAGAATAAAAAGAATGTAATATAGAAGAATAAAAAACAAAGGAAGTAATTTTACAATGAAAAGGGAATTATATCTCTTGTAAGGCAATATAAAAGAATAAGCAGATTTTGTAAATATTTCTAAAACTTCAAAACAGGCTTACATGGCAATTATTATGTATATATAAAGTCATTTCATCTTTCTAGAATACCATTTACTGGGTGAATAAGCAAGACTTAGAATTGACGAGCTTTACTTGCTAACTGATGAACATTTGAGAGGCAGCCTTCCTGAGAAAATAAATTTATGACCACAATCACAGTCTGGTTCACTGTGAAGCTCAATCACATAACTAAATTCTAAATTGAGATGTCAACCTGGAGGAAATATTCTGGAAAAAACATACAGATGGTAAGAGTCTTCTGAAGACAAGGTGAGGAATATAGTGCTGAGGGTACAATCATCAATCTTCCAGGGGGAAAATGGACTGGGTGGGACATAACTGTTTAAAATCCAAGTCCCTGAGAAATAAATGAATCCAAGACCATAAAAGGGGGAAAATGATATAAATATTGTCATTTCATCCTGTAGGTTTTAGAAGGCTGATATATTTAAAGAAAGTAATATATTCACGTGTGTGTGTGTGTGTATAAAATACATTTTAAAATATTTAATAACTTCAAGGGAAATTTAAATTCCTAATAACATTCTAGGAGCTAATTAAACAAAAAACTGTAAAAAAATAAAGCAAGTATCATTAAATCCTAATTACAAATATATAATTGTTTTAAACATACAAAATACAATTTGCAAAATAAGGTAAAGATGGTGAGGACAGTTTAAATTGAGAAGATAATAGAACTTTAATCTGGTTTTCATGCTGGTTTTCCCTAATTCCAAATCAAAAAACAAAATATTCCAACTCAAAATAATTGTTTCCTAACATATGTTGCTAGTTAATGATTTTACTTCAGTGTAGTAACTATAACTTGGTAATATTTTTATTTTGGATTATATAACATATAGGCATTCTCTGCAAGCATAAATATATTGACTATTATCCAAGTTGTTTATACATTAATGTTCTTGTCATGTACTAGTCTCTGCAGAAAATTTAAATAATTTTATCAGTGTATTGAATAGATATGTTCATATAAAATAGTGACATATGTGTTGGTTTGGATTATAACTCTTTGGATAATGGGATATAATAGAAAAAACTTAGATGACTTTGATATGACGTAGAAGAAAAATATGATATCAAACATATAAAATATGATATCAAACATATAGTCAGGTATAATCAGTTCATTTTAGGCATATGAACTATATATGTAATTAATGCTTTCTGATATTTATCTTTCACATTTATAGTGGATTTTGCTTATGAAATATGCTTCCATAATATTAATTTATTTGACAAATATGTTTTGTGCCTAGAATGTGCTTTACATTGTAGGTACTGGAAATACAACTGTGAATAAGCTAGAAGTAGTGGAAAGTGTTATCTTTGGAACTTGCAGTCTAAATATGGACAATAACACAATAAAACACAATCATGTAAAGCAGCAATTTTTAACCAGTTTTCCACTATACACTGGTATGCCACAAGAATTTTTAAAACATACAATACCTGATTATTTAGTCAGGGGCACTGACCTCTTTTCCTTAAAGTGTCAAATAAAAAAAAATGACAATAGCCAACACAGCAATAGTCATCCAGTGTGAATGAATCAAAATTACACCTATATTTTTGTCAATTTGGTCTTTGATATTTTTTAGGCATGCCACAGAACTTTAGTAATTAGTTTATGCATGCCATGAAATAAAGAAGGTTGAAAACTAAAGGTGGTGACATTTCAACTGAAAGCAAAGTGGGGACAAAGAATCAGCCACTTAAAAATTGTCAGAGGACAAGGATATTAGAAAGAGGGGCTAGTATTCAAAAAGTAAATTAGGTCATACATATAAAAGTGCTGGACTAAAAGGAGAAAAGAGGTTGGCTATTAAAGAAACTGGGGCGGGGGTGGGAGGAAGGAAAACAAATAAGCAAACAGTCTAGATTAGAAGAAATGGATGGGATGGCCAAAGATAAGGTAACAAAGGGAATCAAGGCCCGTTATGAAAAACATTTTTAGTCATAAAGAATAGTTTACATTTAGTCTACATGCAATGGCAAGTCAATGAGGAATATGACAAAACTCAGTACACATTTTCAGAAGATACTCATTTTCTGTTAATTAATCATTATCATCAAATCAAAGATTTTTTTAAAGATTTTTATTTTTTATTTATTTTTAGAGAGAGGGGTAAGGAGGGAGAAAGAGAGAGAAACATCAATGTGAGAGAGAAACATGAATCAGTTGCCTCCTGTACACACCCCAATCAAGAAACTGAGCCCAAGGCATCTGCTCAGACGGGAATTGAGCAGGCAATCTTTTGCCTTGCAGAACAATGCCCAACCAACTGAGCCATACCAGTCAGGGGGTAGACCAAAGATTTTTTCATCTCAGAGATGACTCACTTTAAAAATTGTGTTTATAATAAGGACAGTTATTGAGAAAATATCAAAGAATCTATTAAATCATCTGGTAATTTATTTATAAGTGTAACTAATCTCTTGGTATTTGGTTTACACTGTAAAATAACCTTTTAGTAAATGGAAACCAATATTTTACTGATTTGAGCTTGTGCTGAAACAGAATTGTTATCCATATTGTTAAATGACTCTCGCTCTTCCATAGACAATGTATCCATTAATTCCACTTTAAAATGTTATTGCCTAGGGAATTTCCTTGTTATTAATAATGGAGGACTTCCATTTTACTAGTTATTTTTCAAAACTGCAGTAGTTATCTAAAATAAAATAAAATAATGCTATAATACCATTTTTAAATAAATAAGGAGTTCCCAAAAGACGACAAAAGTGAGGTAGCAAACAAAACATTTCAGCTTTTCCCGTTTAAGAGTATATTTTATAAACTTTATAAAATGATTCCTCTTTTGATTAATACCTTAGCAAGAAGACTTTTCCAATAACAAAATTTTTATGCCCAAAGTCACCACTGTTATATAACCCCAAACATGTTTAAAGTCCTTAATAGCAGAGGCAGAAACTTCTATCACTTTTCATTTTCTAACATGTATTATTAGGCACAGTGAGCACAAATTTTTGAAAATGTGAACATTATATACAAAATAATATCACCTTAATCATTTAAGTGTGCATCAATATGTAGTAACTTAAGAATCAACTTGGAATATTCCCTAAAACAAGCTCCCTTTTGAAAAAAAATATGTAATAACCGAGTGGTTAATAAGATGTGTTTTTTACTGTTTGATCATTTCTGAATGCACAAAGATTTCATTAATGTTGATTTCACCCATCTTGTCCATGTTTACATGTTTTGATGTTCAAGTCCTTTGTAGTGCCACATTAGATCTCAGGGAACATTGCCTATGAGAACAAGTGGAAGCTGCTGTGGGAAAATATTAAAGTGCAATTTGATACTTTGGATAGATTTGTACATGTAAGTCAGCTCAGAGTTAAATTTCTGATAAGGCAAAGAAGAAATTAATAACATCTCACATTCTTTTTGGGGGGTTACTATATTTATAATATGTTAATGAGAAAATTAAGATGAATTGAAATTATCAAAATTAAACTTCAATAAAATAAACTGTAATGAAAAATACCTCATCTGAATACTTAAATTTGAAGAATGCTGGCTCTGGAGAGATAGTTGCAAAATAAGAAATAGAAAAAATATAAATTCGTAGCAAAGTCAATTGTCTTTTCACTGTAACATTGAAAGAAAGGATAATAGCTGGCTCTTAGTCTTTTCTCTAGTCCCAGAAAACCCTAAAAAATTAACTCTTGGTTGAACCATCTTTGCTATTTAAGAAATAATACATGTATAATAGATACAAAATAAAAGAGAACTGGAAAGGTTGACATGTCTAAGCACCTGTATTTTATTGTTTCAACGACTTATTGAATAATAAATCACCTGTATTGATAAGATGCAGTTGTATTAGAAAGTGGGAACTGATGACATTATCCTGAGAAGGCTGTGTGACTAGCAAGGCCAAAAAGGTTGAATGGACTTGAGAGCTGAAGCCTTCTTACTGACTCAGTCCAGTCTTCAGTAAGGAGCAACTGCACACTGAGAAACATTTCAAGGTGTCACAAAAACTTTGCTAGTTGTTAATCTTCTTGTTGTACTACTTGTCTTTTGACTTTTGGGTAAACTTGTAGTTGGACACAAAGCCTGTTGTTTCTCATTGGTATCATTGTGTATGTGGAAGCAAGAGTTGTATTTCTGCTCTAGCAAAGTGGACATTGCAACTGTAATGTCAGATTGCTTTAAAAGTGATATTTTTGCAGTCTATCTGATGAAATAAAGGCTCTTCCAATAAAACCTGGGAATGGTTCCTCTTTGTCTTGTTTCCTTTCCATGTCACATTAGAATGAAATAGACCATGATATAGTTCATAAATTCTATATATAATTTGGACAACAGATTTTTTTCAAAATCATGGTTTTACATGCTTTAATAGATCTGAAACCAAAGGTGTGTGCTATGATAGATTGATAGATAGATGATACATTTGGATAAGTAGATAACTTTATACATATTATATAAATAAAAATATATATTACACTGATATATATTATTGATACAAGTTGAATTTTTTCTCTCAAGTTTAGCTATCTACTGAGTGTTGTGTTAGTCAAAAATTTTAATAAACTGGAAGTAACAGACTTTTCAAATTTAGCACATTGAATAAGATAAGCCACAGACTTACAGGACAATTGCTAAAAATTTCCAGGAGGTCATGGCTTTGAGGGCAACATGGAAATAAGTATACATTTTTTAATACAACTACTTTCAAAATGGCAAATGTATGTATTTTTATGTAAAATTGATCATTATATTTAGATAAATGTATTAAGTTCGCATTTGGTACTATACTCTCAAATCTCACTATTGAAATCATTGACCAGCTAATTACCTACAAAGATAACCTTATGAAAAAAAAATTGTATGCATTTTTCTGACAAACTTTTTGTCACAGAGAACAATATTAACCAACTTTTCAAGTGTAAGGGTCAAATCTCTCTAAGCAAAGCTCTAAATGCATTGAATCCATCATTACTCACAATGATCTAATTAATCATAAAATAATCCAATAAACTTTGCTATTTGTTAGAAATTGAATTTCATTAGTACTAAACTCATAATTTATAATGCCATGAAAGTTACTTTAAAAATACATAATGCTTATTTAATAAAGAAATTTTGACATGTAATGTGCTTCCTTATTTTTTCTTGATTAAGATTGTGTAGCCCCAGGGCACAGGAAATATCGACTCATATGGCAGGGTTAATAAGCATCAACTCTCCCTGCTGTCTTCAGCCAGCAAGCTGCTCATGAATCCAGCAGATGTTTCTACTATCTGGGCCAATGGAAACCTTATGGACCTTTTTCCCTTCATCTCCTCCCAGGAGCAAATGTTAACACAGCAGAAATGGGGATGCTTGCCAAATTGGAGCAGAAGCATTGGTGAAAAAGTTGGTATACCCTTATTTATAAATAGTGGTCATCAGTGGTTTGAATTAACTGTTAAGCAATTGTTAATAACTTATTGTTATTAATTTGGTATTTAATTTAACCAAAGTTATATAAATCCTGTTTGTTAATAACAGCATTTATTCTAACATATAAATTGAATCTTTGAACATGCTAGTTTTTTCTACAATAAACCAAAAATTTATTTTTTTCTAATATATTTCTCTTGTATACATGGAAAAACCATCTAATTGTCAACTTGCAGTTTACTAGGCTTAATTACATTTTGTTGAATGTCATGTTAAAAAGTAGCAATAACAGGTTAAGATTTGATAAAAAAACAAATAAATGAAGGGTTAAGTGAAGTATTCTGCATTAAATTATTTTTTCTTCTCTATTGAATTTATTGGGGTGATATTGGTTAATAAAATTGTATAGGTTTTATGTACACAATTCTGTAATATGTCATCTGTGTATTGTAGTGTGTGTTCACCACGGAAGTCAAGTTATTCATGTGAATTGTAAATAGACTTCCGGAAGAATGCAATGTGGTTAAAATACATAGCTTTTCCTCATCTCCCACCCTCAATTTCACTGACCCAGCGGCGTACCCATCAATTTTGTAAGATTTGGATTTTATCACCCACATTCAAATTCTGTATTTTGGAATTTTACATTGTCTCTACACATTTTTTTTTCCTTTAATCTACACACAAATTTAAAGGGCAAGAGTTTTTTGTTTTGTTTTGTTTTGCTTTTAAGATGGACCATGTTTAGACTCTATATACAACTCCCATTTATTAGAGCTCAGCAGGATATATGAGGTGAGCAAAAGTAGGTTTCCTGTTATAAGTATGCAAAAATGAGTTTATTCTTATATTCTTATTTATTCTTCTAGTATTATATGTTTTTCCATATAAACAACTGTAAATCTACTTTTCCCTACTCTTGTATTTTCCACTGACAAAGAGATAAAAGTAGTTTTATTTATTTCTAAAATAAATAGAAATTTTATCACTAAATAACAATGTTTGTTAATTTTTATTTATTCCAACATTATTTATTAAATACCTACTATGAATAAGGCATAGTAAATGCAAACAAAAGGAAATAGGAAAGTGTATAAGCGCACTACATAGTATAGTAGTTCACAGGAGTTGTTTCAATAAGGTCAGCATTAACCATTCCTATTATACATTCGATCAACTCCAAAAGCTATGAGGGACTGTTCGACAGAAGCCTTGTTTTAATTTGTTTCCATGATTACTTTAGAAAGGGCATGTTGTTTTGAATAAAGTAGCTAAAAATGTTGGCAGTATTTTAAAATGTTTCCTTGCATGGCACTTACGATAGTTGTGATTAGAAAAGACACTTACTCATATATATTTTGAATGCCAAACATTTGTTTTTCCCTCTTGTATTCTAATTGTCAGAAACTTAATTTTAAGTTCCTTCAAAGATTTTGTAGGTATTACTTAGTATTGTGAATGGGAATAGAAATTCATGGCCAGGAGATGGAGGCACTAAAGAGATTTAATTTCCTATAAAAATATTATTTGCAAGCTGTGCAAACAGTCTTTGGTCAAACAAGGAATCAAGATAATAAAGATTTTACATTTCAATGACATGATTCCTGGTTTTATAATAAAAAAAACACAACAAATAGACTATCTTTTCATTCTCTATATTTTATTTTAGATAGAAGGCTACAAAAAACTTTCCAAAGGCTCAGAATTAATTATATAGCAAATAAAATAAAAGAATTAACAGGTTCATCTGTTAATTGCCTGCACTATATAAGTCAATCAGAAATACTGTGTTATAAAAAATATAGTGGATAGAGTGCCTAAGGGGCAAAGAGGTATTAAATCCATGGTCAAAAATAAGTCAATCTATTCAATATTTCTCCTTATTGGCTTAATAATGCTGGCATGTATCAAGTAATCACAAATATGTATTAAGTTCATAAAATATTTAATTATTTCATTATTAAAATAATTTGAGGTTTAAAAATAGCAACAAGATTTAAATACCAATTAGATGAAGGACTAAGTGGAATGAAAATAACTGACAATGACCCTGGGTCTCAAGATAGATGATAGAATAGGTGGCGGGGCTACTAATTAAGATCTAGATATAAAAGGGAAAGTGGTATGCCTGTTGATTTTCTCTTTAGCAAAGCATCCCAAACATAGTGGCTTATATCATTTTTGTAGTACACATTTCTGTGAAGTGGCAGTTTATACTGGGTTCTACTGGATAGTTCTTCTGGTTTCGGCTGTGCTAACGTATCTATGGTCAGATGCCAGTCACCTGCTTATGGGGTCTCTGCTTCTAGGGATAAGCTGGCTCTCAGCTAGAGTGACAGTTGGTGACTGGGCTTGATTTTATGGCTCTTGGGCCCCAAGAGTACAGCCCCAAAAACAAGCACTTGCCAAGTATCTCCTTGCCTTTATTTTGGAATTGTTCTGTTGGCCAAAACTAGTCATAGGGTGAAGCCCAGAGTCACTGTGAAAAAAGACTTTCCAAAGGAAAAGATTTAATAGGGTAACATGTATATTTTTTGTCTCTGTTATTGAACAGATATTGGCCGAAGAGTTTAAAATAGTTGTTTATCAGAGAGAATGGTGCATCCCAAAGCAAGAAAAATTATTTAAGAATGAAAGATATTTTCATACCTCAAATGTTTCAGGAAAACCTGAGGAACTTCTTCTGTCTTTCTCCAGAGCATGGTTAGAACTAGAGAGTATTATGTTAAGTGAAATAAGCCAGGTGGTGAAAGATAAATACCATGTGATCTCACCTATGAGAGGAACCTAATGACCTAACCAAACAAATGAGCAAAATAGAACCAGAGGCATTGAAATAAGGAACAGACTGACAGGGACCAGAGGAGAGAGGAGGAGAGGGGAGAGGGATAATGGAGGAAAGAAGGGGAAGGGCATAATTACTAATTAAAGAACAAGTATAAACGACCCAAGGACGTGGACAACAGGGTGGGGATTGACTGTGGGAGTGGGAGTGTTGTGGGATGGGTGGCACAGCAGTTAGCATGGGGCAGGGAGGAATTGGGATAACTAGAATAGAACAGTAAGATAATAATATAAATAGCATAAAAAAAAACAAGTTTAAAACAGATCAAAAACATGTTCCTTGGGCTTGGCCAGAAGTATGCCTTAGGAGCTTTGCTATGGAGAGATTAAATGGAAAAAAATAAAAAAACAATAAAAAAACAAAAGTAGAATGCAATGTTTTAGGAGTGAGAGGCAATAGATGAAGATATTAACTGCAGCTATCAGTTTTCAAGAAACTTGACAATGTGGAGATTTAACGGAGGCTGAAAGAGAATATAGAAATTTGAGGGAAATTTTGTTTTGTTTTGTTGCTTACTTCTTCATATAACTGTAGCAATAATGTTATATAACCTTCATTGTAAACTCAGCTGATTTCTGTCTGTTTTATGAAGTTATTTTACAAATGTTTTCCCTGAACTACCAGGAAGACTGAGAAGAGTGGGAGCAACCTGCCCCAGGGTTTTCCCACTCCAGGAAAGGCACATCAGTACAGGTGTCAGATTCTTAGCTCAGGAGCATGGTTGTTATACTCCAGGCAGCACAGTCCTCTCCCAATGAATGTGTTAGACTGATGGTCGCACTCATTTTTCTTATGGCAGCATTAACAGAACTTAAATTAAAATAAAAATGCAAAGTCTAATGTAAATGAAATGTACTTTCATTTCACCTCATGTTGAAGATTTATCTTAAATAATATTTGCCATTATTTTAAAATTATTATTTTTCTTAAATGCCAAAGAAGCTCCCCAAATATGTCTTTTTTCCCTTTATAGTATGTTGATCAAATGTTTTTGGCCCACTTAATATTATTTAGTCTTTTAAATATTCACCAGTCCAACCATTGTCAATAGTTGTACTATTTCCTTTTGTTCTTAAAATAAAAACATAGTTAAAGAAATCTAACAGAAAACATAATCAAATAAACACAGCTTCTCACTGACTAATAATCCTAACAAATGTACCACCTCTATGTAATTTACCTTACACATACGATAGGAACCTGCGGACATTTCTCTGCAAGTATGAGGTATTAAAATATTAAAATGAGGCAGAACATGAAACTAATGAATTTATCTACTTTGATTTTAAAGTTGCTTCACAAAGATTATTCATAATTTCTGCATGGTTTAGATTGATGGCTAATGATGCTCTGAACTGGAACACTTTAAAAGCTATTCTATGAATTGGTTTGCCTATAAGTGAAATAATTCAAGATAAAGTTCTTACTGAACACAGACTTCACAAACTTGCACTAAATAATGTAAATTATGAGAAAGCATTTAATTGATTATTTTAAAGTAGGCATATTTGAATGAGAATAGGTAAGAAGGTACGAAGAATAGCAAAGGAATATGGGAAAGGTGAAAGAAGAGCCAACCATGAAAACTTGAGTTTGAAATATAGCAAATACGCTTTGTGCTACTAGATATATTGGAATGTCATGAAAAAAAATGTCATAAAATTTATTTATGAAAATAGTGCTGAAATACAAAGCAAATATTTGCATAAGTAGATGAAAGTAAGAGAAAGAAATATATGCATATTTATGTACATTTTGGAAATACACTAAGCTATGAATTTGAGATGGTTTAAAAGGAAACATGAATAAATAATGTGTAAACTGTTTTATACCAGAGGAACAAATAAACAGAAATAAATTAAATTGTGATTCAAAGACCATATCAAATCAAATCATGTTATTTGGCAGAACTTTCAGACATATCAGAGATATATTCTGTTTTTTAAATACTTACAATATAACTAAAGTTATATGGGATTCATATTTCTCTTTCAACTTGGAAATCTTTTGTTAAACAGATACAATCAACACAATTGGGTACTCAAAACAATTACCAGTGAGTGTTGATTTCCATAAGATACTAGAAATCAAATATTTTTTATTAAAAATGCCTTACCACTTTTCTTTAAATATTTCATTTCTCTAATACACAAAAATGTAGTCCCTTATAATTAAAGTACAGAAATAATCTCAAGGCATACATTATTGTTATCAATAATATAAATAAAGATAAATAATACATCTGAAAGTAAATAGTGACAGAATGGTAAAATAGGAATTACAAACTAGATTTTATATTAAATACTTTTTTTATCCAACTATTCACTCAAAAACAATTCATTCAGTGTCCACTGTATGAATTATGACAGGCATGAAGTTTTAAAATATTTAAAATGAAAGTGATGATTTGAATTCAGTAATGTACATGAATTTGAGACATCAAAATACAGGTATTTAATAAAATAGCTTCTTCACCATCTCTTCTTTCTTATCTTTTCTTTCTCTCTCTTTCTTTGTCTCTGCCCCCCTTCTCTCTCTCATATTGTGAAGACTTGAAATGACCTTATTTTCAAGTCAAATTAAGTCCTTATCAATTCTCTTCTATCATAAAAAAGTTAAAGGTGTATTTTTTATCAACACATTTAATTTTCCTCAGTATATGAAAGCTATACTAAAATGTGTGATTTTTTCTCATTTTTATTATTTTTTAAATTTTAATGACTTAAATAAAAACATTAATTAAAGCTTAATTTTATTGGGATAACAATAAAAGCATAATTATCATTTTACCATGAAAAGTTGCTATGCATTTTTATCAGAGCTGAAATGAAATTCACAGTTTTTTAAAATTAATTGCTGAAATATAAGCAAATGGCTTGTATATTGATGTGTGCATTAAAGTAATTTTCTAGATGGGCGAATTCATGTTAGAAATGGTTGCTTATACTAAAATTACATTTCTTCTTTTACTTTAAAATACTTTAATAAAATTCTTCTACTTTTTGAATTACTGAATTATTTTAAAGATAATTTAGTACCTAATAACATGCAGACATGAACGGATTTATCTGAATAACAACTGTGTGTTGGAGCATGGTTCTCTCATAAATGAGAGCATAATTGGTTTTGCATGTCAGTGAATAAGTTTATTGTATCAGATTGTATGTAACTGCAATAATGGAAGATCAACCTGTAGTGATCTTGTTATACATAAATCCACCTAGTGTAGCTCCAAGCCTATTTTGTAAAGCTGAATTAGTAGGTAGCAAAAATATCTCAGAGTAAAAGAACAGAAGCCAGCATAGACAAAAAGAGCAGTTTATAAAATTTTGAATGAGCATGATTATCTTAATAAGGCATTCTGAGTGAATTTTACTTTTCAGATTTATAAAGCTAGAACATAGCACAATCTGTTGAATGCTATGCAACTTGATTGAACTATATCTTTAAGACCTGAGCCAGGAACCAACATATTATTAATTCCTGCATTAATAGAACCAATGATACCAGTAGTAATGTCATTATCCTATTATACAGCAAAAAGTTTTTAAAAACAGAATAAGTTTAATGTTTTGTGAATATGCAAATAAACTCCTTATTGAGATTTGAAAAAATTGTAAAATTTACAAAACATTTTTGATGAATGAGCACTTGCAGTTTTGTGTCTTAATTTAATCTTTGACACTGAAGATCCTTATTACTTTACATAGATTCTTCCTTAAGTCCATGTCCACTAATATTCTATTTATTTCCTAATTTGAGTTTGCTTATAAGATTAAACTAATTTAAACACCCATGTGGAAAATTGAATGGAAACTTCTTAAGTCACTGTGGAGTATTATGTAGATTTATCACAATGAACCTGGTATTATGTATAAACTATAAAACTCAGCTACTTTTACATTGTTTTTAGTCTTCCCCATCCTAAGAATAGTTACCAATGCTATCTGAAGTAACTGTCCACATGATGTTATATCTGACAAAATAAGATGATCTGTTAGGATGGAAGACTTTCTAATATTTTAAGAAAATAAAGATTAAAATTGAAACCTTAAAGAAAACCTCAACTTTTCTAATCTTAGAGCTTTGCTGAATATGACAAACAAGTAGTAATCTATCTGGTTGCAAAGGACTGATAAAAAGGTTTCGTAAGGATAATATTTTTGCAGCTGCTGGTAATAAAGAATGGGCATTAAATAAATATATTATGGAATTATTTTTAAAAAGAAAAACTACTTTTCGAATGTCTTTACATTAAAATGCATCTTTGTGCACCTGTTTTGCATATGGTGATTATACTACCAGATATAAATGTTTTATAGAATTTTCCTCTTTAAACTGTTAAAATAATTGCCTTTCTGTTATTCATTGCTTACTTTTTATGATAAGAAATTTTACCATGATTAATACTAGATAAAATATCTTAAGGTTACTCACATTAAATTGAAAAGTTTCATATGCATATGAAATCAAATGAATAATATTTTCCCTTGTCCACCAAAACTAGGAGACTGTACATTTGTTTGTTGACAGACAATGTCTATAGTGTTTGTTATTAGGCTTTTATTGGTAAATTTTTAAGCAGAGACATAAAATTCTTATTCTTTAGAAAATGTAAAAGGATGCAGAGGAAATGGCACTATGATACTAAAAAGCACAGGCAAAGAATCTAAGGAAAGTGCAGAAACTATGTACCAAGGATAATTAAAGACGTGTTTCACAAATACAAGATAACTCTCAAAACAAGGAATATCAGCCTTAAAAACTAATCTTGTGCTTTTCTGGGTAGGAATAACATGTTCCCTTTAAAAGGGAAATACACAGTTTTTTGAAGTTAATAATTTAGTTATTACTTAAATTATACCATCTCATTAGTGTTTAACCATTTAAATTCATTAACGTATATTTATGCACATTATTTAAGTACTTAACATAAACAATGTATCATTCTTAATACTAGATACCAGGTGATCAAGACCGAAATAGGCACTAGCTTTCATGCAACTTAAAGTAGGAGGAAATCAAGGGCATTAATTCAATAAGCAGTAATCTCCATTCTTTCTCTGAAAGATATCCCACATGATTGGTCAAACCACAGCTATAAATGTGCCTGAAAGTAGTACCATTTAATAGAAAAGTGATCATCTAACCAAGTAAATTCAAAGTAAGTGATTAACAGATATGCATATTTGAAGTTGTCCCACTTAAGGCATCATGAGAAGGCAGTGTTGACAATAATTCTGGGGAAAAGACAATAATTCTGGGGAAAATAGGAGGCAGCAGGAAAAAGGGAAGGACAATGATAAGATGAACTGACTCCATAAAGGAATTCATAAGCAGTAGTCTACAGGAGCTCAGCAGGGCTTTTGAAGACATGACATTGTGAACATCACTCACTCAGAGTTGTCAAGAGTCAGACCTACTCAATGGCATGTTACACACACATTTGACCAGTAAAGTTAGAACTATTTATATATTGAATATTAAAACAAGTTAAAGACTTTTTAGGTGACTATGTCTCTCATCTGCAACTATGTATTTGGGAATATAGGTGTTCTGTGACAGGGTTAAATGGACTAAAAGTAGCATTTAGTATCAAATGTCTTATCTAGAGACAGCTAGCTATTTATGACAATAGTTTTCCTCCTCCTCTTCTCCTTTTGGCAAGATTGCGTAGCCCATCTTATTTTTCAATTAATTGTGACCATATGGTTAAATTACAAAGGATTCTGAGCAGAAAGGAATGTTTATTTTGTAGGCTTGACCCACTAAAATGTCCACAGCACTCAACTATATTCTCCTTCCCTTCTAGCAGACTAGGATGGCAATCTAAGAGACCTAAGACAGAAAAAAAGCCCTTGTTAGCTGTTTCCATCAGTTTTTTGAAGGGAAAGACCACGCCTGAGATCAGGAACACTGCTCTCAGATCAATAAGAGCAGGGCACAAGAAAGAAAAATACCTTGAATATGTTTTAAGCCATCATACAATCTGGGGTCTATCTGCTATAGCATCCGGTATTGATTAAGTATTATATTTATCAGGGGCTTCATCCAACAAAAAATATATCTTAGGTGGAAACAAAATGAACATGAAAATCTGGGGTAAAGAAATGAAGAAAAATGAAAATAGGCCTCCTCCAAAAAGACCTAACTTGCTGAACACTGTAGACTATACTCAGAAAAGGTGAGGGAAAAAAAAAAACAAAATTCGGGCTCCTGACTAAACCAAGATAGAAGTAAATTATAAATAGACCATAATTGATCTTCAATAGCTTTGTATTCGCCTGTGTGTTTTCCTCTCTTAAATTGAACTTCTTAGTTAACTGTTAGAAGTCATTCCACTAGATCCTGGAAAAAATATAGTTTAATATTACCTAATGATGACTATTAATTGGCATTTTGGAATTCTATAATAAATTATGTATTTGTTGTTGGTGACCATGCCAGAGGAAGTTCAATTAATTTAGAATTTTACAAATGTACTTTGCTTCTGAAAAGCTTTCTGCATCTTCAGTCCTGGTTTATAATAAAGAACTTAGGTTTTCCAACAATTCTGCTTAGATAAACATACGCACAGAAATAAAGGTAGTGCACCCATAGTTTCCACATACACCTAACTATAATCCTAAATCAAGAAAATTTCAATATTGAAATTCAAACATTTCAAAACTAAAAGTGACCAGAAAGAGCCTTAATGGAAAATAAAAGAGAGGGGTTAAAAAGTTCTTTCCATATGAATGCATATGAGTGTCTTGCACACTTTTAAAATGGGTAAAATTGTGTGTTATGTTTCAAAAATGCTTTGGTAAGGAACAATCCTGCTAATCTCAACTTGATTCTCTCCCCAGGATATTTCCATTTGTCTCCAGTAGTGTTAGAGGTACATGGAGACTTTTATCAGTACATTTTATGCACACACCAAAAAATAAAATAAAATATAGAAATAAATATAAATGAAGAGGAAAGGAAGAAAAATACAATACTATGCCAGCTTTTGAAGGCTCAATGCATGCACTACCCCTTTTGCTGAAAACCTTCACCTTTCTTGATTTATGACATTCTGGTTCAACTTGGAAAGAAATGGAACCACTTCTATCTGATCAGTGACAAAACACTCTTAGGAAATATCAAAATCTCTTCTTCAGCTCATTGTATTATATATACATCGGCTATCTAGATAGATGGAAAGTGAAGAAAAACATATACTTCACTTTAGAAAAAAAATGCTTTTTATATAATCTATCAGCATGCCATAAATTTTTGGCCTACTCTCCATTTCTTTTTGAATAATAACCTGCAAAGAAAGGCAAGATTTTAAAAAATTATCTTGTTCATGTCACCTAGCTTTCTTCACTTTTTATAACCATTTCCTTTATATATGTCATGATATTTAAAAGTCTGTAACATGTATGTGTAGACTCAAAAGCTGAGGCCAGATACAAAAATTAAGGATAGTATAAATAGTATCAGACAAGTATATATTTTGTGAAAATAATGTATGGTGCTTTATAAGAAAGCCTTGTTTACACATGCAGACAGGACCAAAGTACTGAATTCTAGAGTATGCCTTGACAATCTTTTAATTAATTAAAAGTGAAGGTAGTCAATACATATTTCGTTAATGCATCCATCAGAACATGAATTTTATTCAAGTTCTCTGAAGGGGCATATGAACTAATTTAAATATTGACCAATGAGTTTAAGAAGTTCAGGAAGTGATCTTATTTTAACATAATATTTACTACTTTTTATTTAATCTTTATTGTATTTTTTCTCATTACCATTTACTCCCTTATAACACAATAATCATTGTTACTAAACCAATGAACTATAGCCTCTACTTCGCTGAACAAAATATTTATGGTCTGATCTAGATAGATAAACAGCTCACCTCCAGGGCCCACACACCGTTGCTAGGAGAATTACTATTTCATAATTCATAAAAGTAAGAGGACTGTTTTACTCCACATAGGAAAGGGGTTAGGAAAGCCATAGAGGGACACATTGCACATGACATCTATCACAGACCATGAAACCCAAGCATTATACCATTGCATTGCCAAATACAAAATCTGGAGACATTTTACTGCTGCCCTTGCTGTGAAGCAAATTATCAACATATATGAAAAAATACTTCTAGATTTAGGAAAGTGGAAAGCCATTTGCCGATCTTAAATGAGGGCATCAACAATAAGGAAATGACCCCATTTAGTGGAAAGTAAAGAATTAGAAAATATACTCCAAACAGTACAGTTGAACGATTTTATGTTTTCCATGATCTGCCATCCTCCTGCCATTTTTTCATGGATAAGACTTTCACATATTTCTAGAACAACAATCATAAAGCAATCTTCATATTTCATATCACTATCATATAAAAATCATTCTATTTGGATATGTTGTTAGTTGTACTTCAAATTCAGTGGTTTACACTGTAGTGTAAAGATAGTTGAAATTTTAGCCACCTTCCCAAATAAGCACATGGAATTGAATTTTTGGATTCGAAGTGACAATAAATATCATGGAATTTTACTTGGTTATGTTTTAAATGAAAACAATATGGCCTCCAGAGGTGAAGTGCTTGCCACTGCGGCCCAGCTAGTTACTGGCAGAGTTGATGGAGGCACTGGGCTTCCTGATCCTAGTTCACTGACCTCTTCATACAACATCCCCTGGAAAGAAGCTGTAGAAAGCTGCTTTTTATAAATTGCATATAAATTCTCAGTGAACAAGAACATTTTATTTGAAATCATATTTTTAATTAAGCTGTCAATATTTTATGTTTTAGGAGCAAAATGCCAAAGTTAATTGCTACTTTTTCCCTCTTTTCTTTTCATTGAAGTCTGGGCACTGCTATACAGATGTCACAAAATACTGTACTTTTGAGTTACAGGAAAAAATCAGACAAAACCAAGGATTGCCATCTATTAAAGTGAAATAAAGAGATAGTTTTGTTAACATGTGAAATATCAAATTATTATATAAAATATAGAGAAGCATAGAAAGTACAGCATTTTCTAAAAAGTATTTTATTCAACTTTTTATAGGATAATCAATTATGTGACCTAGAATTATCTGAATGAGAAAAAATGTCTATTTATATAAAAGATATATATATACATACACATATGTACATATACAAACACATATATGAAATCTAAAAGATAATATATATACATGCACATATTCTAGTAATTTTCAACTGGAATTATATGGTTTTACAACCTATATGTTAGCTCTTAATAGTGATTGTTTCTGTATATTTATCAACCTAGCCAAGAAGTTTTGCTAAATACTAGTTGCTCCAAGTTTGGAAAAGAAAAAGAAAATAAAAAACAAGCAAGCCACAAATACAATTTTTCTCTGATAAACCCAAATGAAACCAATTAGTGTTGTCTATTAGCAAAATATTTAAACAGCTCTCATTCTATGTTCAACCTTTCAGTAGATATGCTTTAATTGTTTAAAATACATATTAAAGAGATTTACTTACTTCAGTGATAATGTATATTTTAAATAAATGTCCATATTACCTGAAAACTACTTGTTAATTAGCTAGATTATGGTAAATGAATGAATAGGAGATTTAATTGATGACTTATCATAAAAACTTTAAGAAAGAACTAGAAACAGGAAGACACAAGGTTCCCTAGGCAATAATAAATTATAATATAAGCAACAAAATTAACAAATATAGTAATTTAATTATTGTGCTATATAAAATTAGGAAAAAAAACAGATACGCTAGACTTGGTAGCACACATCAGTTTAGGCTGCTAAAAATATCATGTGTTAAGACCATTTTATCAAACACCAGAAATTTTCTACCAGTGTTCCATGGACTTTATTTTTGGTGAGATTTATGAAAGCAGTTGTGATGAAGAGGAAGAGGCACACGGGACTCTCTTCCTGTAATCTGTTTTGAAATGTGGTCAGAGGCATTTTTGTGCATGTGAAATCTTCAAAACTTCCAACTGTTTCTAACGCCACATGCAGTTTTGGGGGGAAGTGGAAGGTCATGGTTGGTGGTAGCAGCATGCTCCTGGGTGGAGCTGACTGGCATCTACTCCAGAGGAGACTAGACATCAGGTGACAGGATAATAGATCACAACAGTCCTGACAGCCACAGGAAATTTAGTGACTAAAACCTTCATGAGTTAAATTTGTACTAATAATGTGGCCACTCTGCAACTTTTATTCCTTTTATCAATAAAAACAAGCATGTTTGCATACAGTACACACCCAAGTTTATAACTGAGATCTAAGTAACATGCTGAAATGCTTACTTCAAGGTCATCACTAAAAGAACTAAATACAACAATTAGACATCTTTTACTTGATGGTACATATTTTGCTACTAACAGTAAAACATTTCACACCTACTCATTGCAGTAAAGTATGAAATATATCCCAAGCAAGTTAAAAAATGGGATACACTAGTCGATATATAATATAAATATTTGTTGAATCCATTTGTTGTGTCATACTTTGTAGGAGTTGCATGGCAAAGATGATGGAAAAACATTGAACACATTTATAAGTGTATAAAGAGAGAATATGAAGTAGATTTTAACACATGATTAAAGACACATATTACCAGATTGAATGATATATAAATAGAAATTAAAAAAAAATCTTATTAGGACAGCCCAACTCAATTTCTCCCAGCACTCAACAAAATAATTACAGACACATGCACAAAAGGTGAAAACTCATGATAAAATGGGATGGTGGGACTCATCAATATGTCACAAACAATTCTGGAAAATATCTATGAACTATAAGGCCAAGAGAACTGAAATGAGATAATGAATATTTGTTTGCTTCTCTTATGCAATTATAAGAGTAAACTCCTGGAATCACAGAATTGGAACTTCTGCAAGAGTCTGTTCTTTCCTACGAAAGTTCAAGTTTTGTGCCACTTGGAAAACAGAGTGTCCCTCTTCCAACATGATGGCTACTATTACAAGGAGGAGAACACTAGTAGAACTCCAGCTACTTCATTTTTGTGTTAGTACCCTTCTTCCATACCCATCTGAATACCCTTAAATTAGGGTGACCATATGTTGGAAATCACCCTGCCTGATTTCAGAAACTGTAACCCCCATGGTTAAGGCTGAGTAGAAAGACCTTCAGTCCATAAACCACTAAGGAGACAGCTTATCTTCTTGGTAGGGGCACTGTTTCTGCCCACTTTTACTTCACCCTGCTTGGCCCTGGGCAGATGACTGGTTAGCCAATGACGGGTAAGATTCCTCAAGGGAGGGAAGGATTTGGGGGTTATAGAAAAGGGGGTGATGGACCCTCACTCCTCAGCTTTGGTGGCTTTGACAAAACCTGAGTCCTCATTTTGTCTGCCATAAATCTCCTAATCTCTTGGCTGCCTTACTTTCCCTGCCTGATTTAAACCTGAAACAGTGCTGGAGGGTGTGGTCCTGTGCTAGAAAGGGCAGGTTCCCTGAGGTGATCAGGCCTAAAAAAGGATGCATAAAATCCTGTGAAACCTGCTTTGCTAATACCCTCAATTTAAATGATAAGGGTCCAGGCATGAAACGAGTTTGTTTCCCAAAGTTTTATGGCCCTTTAGCTATCTGACCCTGACTCAGAATAAGCCCCCAAGGTTCTTTGAATGTTATCTGTTGTTTGATCCTTACTGCCTGACAATGATTGATGAGCCTTACCTGTATTCCTATGCAAGTTAAACCCAATAAAACCTTCTCCTTGGCCCTTCTCCTTTGAGAGATCAGCTGGCCACCTATCCTGCTGAAACAGATCTTGTCTTGGTAGACTTATTCTCATCTATGGTGGATGAGGGGGCCCCACAGGTGGAGCCCCCCCACAACCATATGTTTTAGTTTGCCTAGCATAATCTTAGTACATACTGGTGCCCTGACATGGTTATTAATAGAACTTGCTTCCACTCTCAGATTTTCCTTTTTTGGACAATAACTTGTATGTGTACCACACCAACAACATATATGATCTAGGTATATCACACAGCTGGTTAAATGAGGAATTGGAAGTTGCTTGCTGAATTGGAAAAAAAGTGCCAATATTTTAAATAAAACAGACACAATTAATTCAGAATTGCCCTTATGATTATTTAGTCTTATTATTGCTTATATATGTCCCCTGTTCAGAGTATTAAGACAAAAAAAATTGTGAGGGCTGAGAAGATTGTATCTTAATTTAATAGTAGCCTATAGTAGTTATATGACAACTAAACACTACAAATTGGTTTAGAAACCATGTACAAATTTCCCCCTCTCATTTACATATAGAGGATTTTCATCCAATATTCATGCTAAAAGAAAGTGGTATCAAAAGCAATCACAGAACTCTGTAAGAAAGCACCAAAATTAAATTAAATTTTATCTTTCATAGATGAGTAAACAAAACAAAAACATAGGTGGGGCCTTTTCATGCAAGTAATTCTTCTATAGATGATCATTTATAATATATTCAATCAAGTACAAGAAAGATGACCTCAATAAAACAAGAAAATAATGATAAATAAGGTAGTATAAAAATTAAAAATATGATGAAAAAAAAAGTAAACAAAATAAGAGAGAAGTGTAAGATCATTTAAAAAAGCAACTGAAGAACCAAAATCTGACTTGGAAGTAATCAAGAGTATCTTGAAGTAGAAACCAAAATAAAGGAATTAGAGGAAAAATTGAAAGCTCCTGAACATGTACAGATAATATGAAAACTGATTTTAAAATGGTTGAAAGAAGATAAACATAGTGGATGGGAGTTGGGCCCAGCCTCAAGAACATTTGAAGGAGAATTAAGAATAATTGGGACTGTGATGATGAAAAATACATTTTGAAATAGAAATGCATTTTATATGAAGATTGAATGTCATTACCACTTCATGGATGATATTAGTGACCTTTCAATTAGGCAGATGCTAAAAATGTTTAATATTTTCAGAATACATTTAAAAATACTAGCAAAATTCAAGTAGGTAATTTTCAAAACAGGAGGATTATGACTTTTTTTCAGTAGTAATTGCAAGAGGACATCAGAGTAAATAGCTGTAGGTCAGAGAAGACATTTTATGTTTTCTAAAGCTGCTCCTTTGTGAAAACTTAGAAAACATACTATTTCTTTCCTGGCTAGTATGACTCAGAGGACTGAGTGCCAGCCTATGAACCAAAGGGTCATGGTTCGATCCCAGTCAAGGCACATGCCTGGGTTGCAGGCCAGGACCCCAGTAGGGAGCATGCAAGAGGCAACCACACACTGATGTTTCTGTCC